>JASDQU011246456.1:37125-48321 GCA_032191745.1 Picea mariana | reverse complement strand
ATTAAAGACAAAGAGGTGAAGCCTGAAGTAAGAAACACTGTACTTCTCATGAGTGGGAAGGAACTTCTTAAGGAGGTTAAGAAGAAGGAACAAACATAGTTCATTATGGTCATGAAACCTAGGATTGTTTTAACCAGCACAAGAGTGGATGATTTACCAGAGGAAATCCAAAAGTTACTGGAATAATTTGTTGATATCGTAGTGGACGAACTACCTCGTTCGTTGCCACCAATCAGAAGTATAAGTCATCATATTGATCTCATACCTGGAGTTAGTTTACCAAACAAAGCAGCGTACAGATTGACACCGCAGGAGAATGAAGAGGTCAAAATACAGGTCCAGGACTTAATGGACAAGGGATTGGTTAGAGAGAGCTTGAGTCCATGTGTTGTTCCGATAGTGCTTAGCCCAAAGAAAGATGGAGGATGGAGGATGTGTACAGGCTCGAGGGAAATTAACAAGATTACCATTAGGTATAGATTTTCGTTGCCAAGGATAGATGATTTGATGGATTGTTTGAGTGGAGCAATTTTTTTTTCGAAGATTGACTTGAAAAGTGGATATCATCAGATTCATATGAGAGAAGGTGATGAATGGAAGACATCATTCAAGAAAAATGAAGGGCTGTATGAATGGCTTGTTATGCCATTTGGCTTAACAAATGCACCGAGTACCTTCATGAGATTGATGAATGAAGTCTTGATGGATTTCATCAAAAAATTTGTCATTATGTATCTTGATGACATACTGATTTTTAGTAAGACAGAGGTGGAGCATCTAAAACATTTGGCTACCGTGATGAAGAGGCTATAGTAAGAGAAGTTGCTGATAAATATGAAGAAATCCTCATTCATGAAGACAGAGCTCATTTATTTGGGTTTTGTTATTTCTGCAGATAAGTTGAAGATGGACCCAAATAAAGTGGAGGTGATAAAGAATTGGCCATCGCCAAATAGTATATTTGAAGTTCAAAGTTTTCATGGATTGGCTAGTTTCTACAGAAAATTCATTAGGAATTTCAGTGGAATTAGTGCACCAATGATGGACACAGTGAAGAAAAGACATAAATCTTTTCACTGGACAGAAGAAGCAGAGAAAATCTTCAATTTGTTAAAGAGGAAGATTATTGAACAACCAATTCTGGTGTTTCCAGATTTCAGTAAGACGTTTTAGGTCAGGTATGATGCTAGTGGATTTGCAATTGGAGCAGTTTTGAGCCAAGATGACAGACCAATCACATACTTTAGTGAGAAACTGAATGAGGCAAAGGTTAAGTACTACACGTATGACAAAGAATTTTATGCGATCATACAAGCGCTGAAGAAGTGGAGGCACTACTTGGTTCCTAAAGAGTTCATTTTGTACAGTGACAATCATGCCTTACAATTTGTAACTCAATAGGATAAATTGAACCAGAAGCATGCAAAATGGGTTGAATACATGCAGCATTTTACTTTTGTAATTAAACATATTTCTGGAACTACTAACAAAGTTGTTGATGCTTTGAGCAGGAAATGTTTGCTGATGCAAGAATTTAGAGTCAAAACTTTAGGTTTTGATAACCTCAGGGACATGTACAAAAATGATCCAGATTTCAAAGAGGCATATGAAGCATTTGAGAATCCAGTTCTTAGAGATAGAAGTCAATGGACTGAATACATGATCTAGGATGGATTATTATTCAGAGGTAATCAACTGTGTATTCCAAAATGCTCCATGAGGGAGAATCTACTGAAAGAAAAACACAGTGGAGGATTGGACAGACATTTCGGTCATGATAAGACATTCTAGAAGTTGAATGGCTCATATTTTTGGCCAAGGATGAGAGTATATGTCAAAAGGCTTGTGGACATATGTAGAATTTGTCAGCACACAAAGGGAAGGAAACAAAACATAGGATTATATTAGTTGTTACCCATACCAGAGATGCCGTGGGATGCAGTAAGAATGGATTTTGTGTTAGGGCTGCCAAGAACGCAAAGAGGGTTTTATTAGATCTTTGTGGTGGTAGACAGATTTTAGAAAATGGCACACTTTATACCATGTTAGAAAACCAACAACGCAACTCACATTGTGAACCTGTTTTTCAAAGAAGTGGTCAGACTTCACGGCTTACCGAGGAGTATAGTTTCAGATCGAGACACCAAGTTCGTGGGACATTTTTGGAGGACTTTATGGAAGAAACTGGGGACAAGTTTGTCATTTATCTCAGCATATCATCCTCAGATGGATGGGAAAACAGAAGTTGTAAACAAAAGCTTGGGAGATTTACTGAGGAGCCTAGTGACTGAACACCACAGTCAGTGGGATCACATTATGCCACAGGCGAAATTTGCTTATAATGATTCGATCAATAGAAGCACAGGGCAGAGTCCATTTCAGATTGTTTATGGAATGCAACCCAGGGGATTTTCTGAACTGAAAGATTCAGAACAGGGTGAAACTAGAAGTGCTAGTGCAGAAGATTTTGCAGAGGCAATGAAGGAACTTCATAGCCAAGTGAAGAGGTGATTGCAGAATTCAAGCTAGGAGTATAAATGCAGAGTAGATCAACATAGGTGACAACTTCAGTTTGAATTTAGTGATTTGATTATTGCACACTTGAGAAAGGAAAGGTTACCAAGGGGAACATATAATAAACTGAATATGAAGAAAATTGGACCATGTAAGATCATAAAGAAATTTGGGACAAATGCATATGAGATTGAATTACCCGAGGGGATCGGAATTTCTCCGATATTCAACATCTCAGATTTGTACCCTTAAAAAGCTAGAAAATCGGGAGCATATAGTGAACGGACAGAGGTTCAGTGGACTAAACAAATGCCTGTATCTAAAAAGCCACAGATGGAGAGAATACTTGACAAGAGAGTTAGCAAAAGGACCAGGAGAAAAGAATACTTTGAATACTTGGTCAAATGGAAGGGACATCCAGTTGAATATGCCAGCTGGGAGAATGAGGTAGCAATTCAAAAGCATGGACAGACAATACAAGAGCTCATGAACAGGATTCCATGAAAATTTTCAAGCGAGGGAGTATGATGTAGGAGCATCACAAGCAGCAAGCAAGCACGGAGACGGAAGACAGCTGGAAAGCGCCAATGCACAATTCTTTTGAAATGTTTTGAAACATTAATGTAATAATTAGGAGAGTGCGTACTTCCATATTGTAAATAGATCTTGAGCGATCCTCTCTCATCTGTAAGGTGCAAAGGCATTTATAGGCAGTTAATGTAAGTAGGTAGAATTAAATTCTAGATTAGACAGTTTAGAGTGTAGGAGGGAAAACCGACTATAGACACCCTCATCTTGTATCATTTGTAAGAATGAACATTATCAACTAAGAATAGAGCATAGAAGGAGAAGAAGCAAAGAGTTGTGTAGAAGAAGCCATGTACATAAGTTCTGGGATTAATATATGAAGCTTTGATTCAGACTCATGGTGTTCTAATACTTTCTGTGTATGCATTTTGAATGTTATGCTCATGGTTATTTTACTCTTTTTGTTGTACATTTTGTGTTAAGCTATGTATGTATGATTTCATGTTAAGTATTTGAAGTCTGAGAGAGAGTCAGGGAATGAGTTTCAATTGTTTCTCTATCTGAGCAAGAGTTCCTGCAAGGAGTGCAGTGAAACATCTGCAAGAAGTGCATTGACGGATTTAGAGTTCATCTCTGAAATCTCAGGAGGGATACCGTTGTTATTATTTTCCACAGCAGTGCAAGTTAGGCACAAAAGCCATGCAAGGTGTGCACAAGCTGGTTGAAAGTTCAGAACTTGTCAACCGAGAGAAGAATTGAAGGACTACTGTCGCGAGGAGTTGCACAGAGTTAAAAGAACTCAAATACTTAGATGTATTTGAGGAAGTGCCGCAAGGAGTGTGTGCAGAAACCTTTTAGGAGGTTTGAGCTGTGAAAGAATCCCAGGAGGATTAGTGGTTGTAAACTGTTCAAAGGAAGGTAGAAATTAAACTTGTTTGAAGGGAGATAGAGCGAATTTGTTTTGTAGAGGTCAAGTTCTAGCGAAAGAACATTTGTTCATTTCGAAGAAATTCCAAAAGAAGGATCGACTGGTCAAAATTCTCTGTGGAGAATTTGCGAAGTCCTGAGAGCTGTTTGATCTTGTAGAGGAGCAAGGGGAGTTATGGCGATTTTTTTCTGAAGTATAAGCTTAAGAGAGATAGGGACGTAGATCCAAGCCAACGAGGGTCGTCGGATTACTCGAGAACTTTCATTTTGGAGTTCAAAGATTTGAGGGGTAGAAGGATTCACGTCCAAAGATAGAGGACAGTAGAGTGGATAGGTGGCGTACTTGTCAAGAAGTGAAGTCATATTCATTGACCATTTCGGGAGTTCGTGGGTTGGAGAACCGAAAGCTTAGCATCAGGATTCACGGAATTGTGAAGTCCGAAACCCCAAAAAGGCGGAAAGTCCCATTGTGGGGCCAGCACTGGAACGTGTCGTAATTAAACATTTCAGCATTTCAGGGAATAGGAGATCAGGATATTTTTTCCGGGATTCCGAAAATCGCAAAACGCGATATAAGTGTGGAAGATAACGAGGCCTACATTTCAGCGAATTGGAAATTCGGGTTTCGGAAGTCGAAGAGTCGAGATACTTGGTAACACAAGTCGTGAAGTCGCTACATCTGAAGTTCCAAAATAGTAAAGGACATGATCACATAGTGGATAAGAGAATTTGAATTGGTGCTTAGCGTTTGTGCACGCGGGATCAATTCATAAGGACCTGTGGTGACACCATTGTAGGTGTGTTTGATTCCTAAAAAGGAATCAAAGAGTCAGTTAGACTCAAACGGAAGAAAAGGAGCGATCCTGTGTGGACCTAAACTTGAGGGTTGGGGGTATTCACCAAGGAGCTTTAAGCCCAAGGCTGGAGGATAAGGTGCCAACGCTCAACCACATGGGCGCACATACGACCAGAGCAGGGGTCGAGGACCAAAAAAAGCGCTTAGTGCATGGACATATGGAATTCCATCTGACCTGGAGCCCAGAGACTTAGGGGTCTAGGAGCATGTTTCCTATTTGTGGGTTTTTAAACTTTATATTATGATTTTTAATGATTTTTATGCTGATTTTGGGAGATTTTGCCCATTTTTGGGGGATTTGGAGCTCGATTTGAGGTCAGATCTTGGGAGGAATTTGGGATAGGATCACCAAATCAAATCCTATATAAGTAAAAGGTTTTTGATAGACCAGGAAGTTCATATTGGCAGAATTATGATGATTTTATGAAGCTAGAATCCATTTTTATGTAGGAAAGCCATTGAGGAAGTGAACTTTGAAGGCTAATTCTGGGAGCTATGCTTAACCTTTTTTAGTGTCGTTAGTTGTGTTGGATTCTTGAGAAGAAAAACATAACTAGACCAGTTTAAAAATCCTTTTGACACTTTTCTGATGTACTTTTGAATAATCTAAGAGAAATAAAAAATCCTCCCTCACTGAGACAAAGGCCCGGAGACGTAGACAATCTTGTCGAACTCCGTCAACAATCTTGCTATTATGGTTTTTTGTTCTTTGTTCTTATATTTTGGTCTTCATTTCTTTATGATGGCTATTATAATATTTCATCAATTTCTTCTTCGTTCCTTAATTATTAATTGGTAATTGAATGCATGCTTAAAACTTAACCAAATATTTAAAGATCATTTTTGGATCACATAATTACAACTTATGTGAAAAACTAATAGAATATATGCGAAAGAATAAATATATTAGCAATTACCCAAAATAGTAATACTGAATTACACACACAATAATTAAGTAAAATACTCAGATAAATCACTTATCTCTTATGGAATATCACTAACTACGAGCTGACCTCCAACTTTTCTCCCAACCTTAGACTATGTTACCTATAACTCAGTAGCAAGTCACCCCCGAGATGGGAATAAAATCCACTTGGGAAATAGGTCATTAACTAGACGTTGTCCACAACCAGTACCAACATGTTCTAGGCCAAGGTACCAAGCCTTTGCAACACTCCAACCTATAGTTTCTCATTCCCCAACAGCTTTCACAACCCAAGGTAGTGTGCCCCGAACTGCAACAGTAATCTTCCAAGGCTCCAACACAAGATGAATAGGAAGTGTCAAAGCACTGTGGCTACAATATTTCTAGCTATCCTCAAAGGTCTTCAGGTACCCTCCAGACCTTACACTAAGAAACATATTCCCCACACTTCTCCCTCCAGGGATCCAACCTTCCCCAAGGAAACCCAAGGATAAGTGTACACACTCTCAATAGTTCTCTCACCTGGAGAGAATTCTTAAGGGCTTGACAACCCACCTCTTCAATAGCATATGGGCCTGAAAACCCACTTCTTCAACATCATATGGTCCTGACAACCCGCCTCTTTAGTAGCACACAGGTCTGACAACCCGCCTCTTCATCTTAATTGTTAGCAAAAACTGCCCCCAAGGCTTCCTCACTGCATATATGGTGATGGAAATAGGGTACGGATGGTATAAGTTGAGATTAATCCTCTCCACTCTCATGAACATGTTGGTTATCCCCCCCTCGATTTTTTTCGAGATAATTATTGAATGAATGGGGAAAATACTATAATGTTTTCCATTATAATTGCATGTTTATCCTATGACACTTGTCACCACATGCAATCCCTTTTAAACCCACTTGGTAATTTTTCCCTCCTCTTGGGAAATTAGGATAACATAATGTATATGTATCCATAAATTAAGCTTTTAGAAAATATTATTAAAATATTCTCCTGGCTTAAGCCCACTAGGATTATCCCATTTCCTATACTCTTAGCCCCCTTTCCCTCTTTAATGGATTTTATCCCCTTACTCTTTTGTTTGGTCAGTCTGTAGTAGTTGTATGATTTTATTAATATCCAATTGTGGTTACATAATACACATGATAGACATATAGTCCTTTTGTCATCTGACTCCCGACCTATTTACTACATAGACACTCTGGTCTCAAAACATCATGGATCACCAACCTATATGCTCAATTACAACTGGGGTATTACACAGTGTATCCCTGTGGGGAGCACCATAACTATTATTCAATAAGAAGGATGGTACCCTTATATTATGTATTGATTATAGGAAACTAAACAATATGACCATCAAGAACAAGTATCCATTTCCCAGGATCAATGACCTCATTGATAAACTGAGGGGGGGGGGGGCATAGTATTATCCAATATAGACATGAGGTATAGATATCATCAAGTTAGGATAAAGAATGAGGAAATTTATAAAACTACATTCAAGACAAGGTATGGGAACTATGAGTAAGTGGTGGTGCCTTTTGGGATTACTAATGAACCAACCATGCTTATGTTCCTAATGAAAAACATTCTCAGTAAGTATTTGGACAAGTGTTTTTTATTGATGAAATTATAATTTATTATAATACCAAGGAAGAGCATGAGGAACACCTCAAGCTAGTATTGAAAGTGTTAAGACAACACTAGCTATATTCTAATCTCAACAACTATGACTTCTTTCAAAGAATGATCCAATACTTGGGTCATGTGATCTCAGAGGAAGGAGTTTCAATAGACTCTGAGAAGCTGAAAGAAATCATGGATTGGCCTACCCCTAGGAATGTATTTTAGGTAAGATCCTTTATGGGATTGGTTGGATTTTACAAAATTTTCATTCAAGGTTTTTCAAGGATTGGCCATCCAATCACTTTCCTACAAAGAAAAGGAGTGTAGTTTGTGTGGTTAGCAGACTATGAAGTAATCTTCCAACAGTTGAAGAATATTCTAACTAATGCACCCATCTTAAAGATTTCAGACCTAGATAAGGATTTCTTAGTTTGTACAGATGCTTTCAAGGAGGGACTCAATGGAGTTCTCATGCAAGAAGGGAATGCAATTAGTTACGAATATAGGAAATTAAGTGAGCATGATAAATTCTATGTTACTCATCATCTAGAGCAAGTTGCAACTATTTTGCATGCCTTGAAGATGTGGAGGAATTATTTGTTGGGAAGAAGGTTTGTATTAATGACATATCGTAGTGGGATGAAGTACTTATTCAATCATACATGCTTAAATGCAAATAAATCCAAGTGGATGTCTCTCATCAACAAGTTTGATTTTAAAATTAGGTAGATTACAGGAAAATATAATTGAGTGGGGGATGCACTCATCTGAATCATGCAAGCAATGGACTTAGCAACAACTATTTATGTGAATCTGATCTAAAAAACATTATTATAATTTCCCTACTGGATGATGAACATTTTAGGCTAATAAAGGAACACATAGAGAAAGAGGAAAGAGGGATAAAGTGAAAAGGATATCATCTCACTGAGTATGGGTTATTGATGTACAAAAATAGGTTGCACATACCCAATTTAGTCGAATTAAGGGAGATCATAATGAATGAGTTCCATTAGAGGCCATATGTAGGTCACCAAGGTTATTAGAAAATGATAACAATGGTAAAAAAATGTTATTACTGGCTAAGGATGAACAAGGATATTGTAAAATATATTTCCAAATGTTTATAATGTCAACATGTCAATGTTGAACATGCACCCAACAAGATTATTGCAACCAATATCGATTCCAGAATGAAAGTGGGAAGTCATATTTATGGACTTCATTACTGGATTTACAAGGATGTCTAAAGAACATGATGCAATTATGGTAGTGGTGGATAATTTTAGCAAGGAAACTCATTTCACTTTGGTGAAATCCACCTACAAAGTAATTGAGATTTCAAATCTTTTCATGAAATAGATTTTTAGATTGCATGGCGTGCCTAAGAAAATCAAATCAGATCAAGATGCTAAATTTACCTAAAATTTTTGGAAAGGTTTGTTTGAAGATTTTGGGAAAATGTTGTCCTTCATCACTGACTATCGCCCTCATATATATGGAAACATAGAGAGAGTGAAAATAATGATGGAATACATGTTAAGAAGGTATGTTATGCATCAACCCAAGAAATGAAAATATTATCTACCACTAGTGGATTTTTTTTATAATAATGGCTACCATGAATCATTGAAAATGAGCCCCTTTGAGGATTTTTAGGGAAAGAAGTGTGATATTACAATAAATTGGGATAATCCAGTGGTTCGAATTACACTTGGGATAGACATGTTAAAAGAAATGGAGTAGGAAGTGGAAAAACTCAAACAAAACTTAAAATATGCACATGATCGACAAACAAGTTATGTTGATAGGAATAGAACTCTTAAAGAGTTCAAAGTGGGAGATCACTTCTACATCAAGGCTAATACCAAGAGGATTTCCTTAAGGATGGTAACTTTTTCTAAGTTATAACCCTTCTATTGTGGACCATTTGAAATCCTGGAAAGAGTGGGACCAATGGCATACATGATTTCCATTCCTCCTATTGTTAGGGAACATAATATATTCCATATATCTTTGCTTAAGAAATATGTTCATGACTCTAACCATGTTATTGATCATGGGACTATGACCTAGGTGGATCCATAAGGAGAGTTCCATCTATATGTAATATCCCTAAGGACGAGCCCAATTGTAATGTAAATGCAAATGTACTTAAGCTGGTGAGCTCTTTGACATCATTTTGTATGCACCTTTCATGGCATAGTGCACGCATGTACTGCTCAGTGAAATGATGAAGTGTGCACATTCCAGGATACCGCGCATAGAACCTTAAGTGTGTGCGATTGTGAGGCCAATGAGCCTTTGTGTATATTCTATGTTTTACACAGTTATTATAATCTAGGATTCTTATGTTTTGATTAGGCTGGAGAGCCTAGATGTTAAAGGCCAGTGTGCCTGTTTTTGTACATGTCTCATAATTAATATAAAATACATCATTGCGCATAAATTGAAAATGATAAAAGAGATGGGGGACTAAACTCCACTAGTTAGGGAAAGGTAGGGGCTAAGTTAAGGAAAAGGGATAATCTAGGGAGCTTAAGACAAAAAGGAATATTATATTAATATTTCTTTAAATCATAAAGTATGGATAATTATTTTATCCTAATTTCTGAAGTTGGGGATAGGTGGACCAAAGTAGCTCCCAACATGACAAGTGTCAAGTTTGGGACATGCATACATATTGTTGGGACTTAGTTCATTTTCATATCTTTTCCATCATTCTTCCCATCATTTTCTTCCATTATTGAGTCATCCAGTCAATCATCCATGAACATGCACACACCAATTGAGCTATCTTTCGTATCTTCATGATTGTACCTGAACCTGTATCCATAGCCATTTTGTGTTGGTGTATCTGGTTAGCTTGGGAGTTGAACCGAAGAAGCAGGTTTTCAGGCCCATGGGATATTGAAGAGGCGGGTTGTCAGGCCCGTGAGAAATTCTCTGAGTGAGAGAATTGTTGGGGATTGATTTCCTGAAGGTGTTGAACTGCAGCTACAGTGCTCTGAGACTTCTTGTCTGACCTGTTGTTGAAGCCTAGAAAGGAAGTGGGGCAGTCGAAGGACTGTTGAGAAGATAAGGGGCACATTTCCGGGGGTGGGATAGGCATGTGGGGAATGAGGGACTTTAGTTTGTTAGTTTGAGTTGGCACCTGATATAGAGTCTTTCCTGTTGTCTATGAGCCTTTATCTTGGTTAGGAATCCCTTTACCCGAGTGGAGTTTAGTCCCAGCTTGGGGGTGACTCACTGTTGAGAGTGATGAATAGTGTGGTCTAAGGCTGGGAGGTTCATGGAAGGTCTACACGTAGTTGGTGACATTCTTACCAAGATAAGTGCCATTTGTGTGATAAAATTTACATGCTACATTGTTATTTACGTGCTTATTTTTATGAGTTATAATATGTGTGGTTATAACTGTGTTTATTTTTATGGGTATTTTCCTATATATGATGCATGTATATGTTTACTTTTATTTCAGTGTGAATCCATGTATTTATAGATGTTTTTGTAAGTCTATGTTTTATATATAATGCTTCCGTAAGAGATTTGTGTGTGTATATTTTAATTGCACGTAGTTTGAAAAACTTATGTGGCATAGCTCAGTTAAATGTTGGGTATGTTTCAGTATGTTCCGTAGAGAGAACAATAATAGTTCGCTGGCATAGTGTGGCCTGACAAGAGATGGTCGGGGACATTACAACATGGTATCTGAGCTTCAGTTTTCAACACTGAGCCTGGATGGACCGAAAAAGTTGATTTGAAGCGAAATGTCACAGAGGATTTATTTCGAAGTGGCCAAATTTCAGTTTG
>JASDQU011246456.1:25300-37075 GCA_032191745.1 Picea mariana | reverse complement strand
ATGTTTACTTTTATTTCAGTGTGAATCCATGTATTTATAGATGTTTTTGTAAGTCTATGTTTTATATATAATGCTTCCGTAAGAGATTTGTGTGTGTATATTTTAATTGCACGTAGTTTGAAAAACTTATGTGGCATAGCTCAGTTAAATGTTGGGTATGTTTCAGTATGTTCCGCAGAGAGAACAATAATAGTTCGCTGGCATAGTGTGGCCTGACAAGAGATGGTCGGGGACATTACAACATGGTATCTGAGCTTCAGTTTTCAACACTGAGCCTGGATGGACCGAAAAAGTTGATTTGAAGCGAAATGTCACAGAGGATTTATTTCGAAGTGGCCAAATTTCAGTTTGTAGAACATCCATGGTAAAAGTAGCAACAACTGGGCAGAATTGGGGAAAAGCCCCAATTTATGTTGTTAAATTCATGAGAAAATGGAGAAATTCGGCCAAGCGATGAGATCTTACCGATTTAATATTTGTTCTAGCAAATTTAAACCTGGAATTGGTCAAATTTGAAGTTACATTGAAGTCATGACAAATGGAGCGAGTTTAGTGGTTAAAATTCTCAATTCGTGAATTGATTTTGGATAAATTCGTTCTAGAAATGTCAACCCACAATGATTTGTTGTTGCAGAGGTTGAATTGGTGTTATCGGGGTGAAATTGAATGAATTTCGTGGTTGTTGAATGTCTATGGTGAATTGGGGAAAACGTTTGGAAAAGCCCCAATTTCTATAGCGAAATTCACGAGAAATTGATGCACATAAAAATGAATGTGCACAGGTGGGCGCACTAAAAATGCATGATGCGCAGTGAAGATCTTGTGATAGGTAAAATTCGTCATTGTGCGGCAAGATATTGGTGTGTTGGTACGTTCACTAAATTTTGGTGCCGCGAGGAAAAATGTTAACGTGCAGGTGTGCACGCTAAATTTCGGTGCTGCGTAGAAAAATGTTAGTGTGCAGGTGTGTGCGCTAAATTTCAGCTTCGCGCAAAAAAATCTCGGTGTACAGGACCACACGATAAATTTATCATTGCACGGTGTGCACACACATAATCATGACACGCATGGTGTGCACAATGTTGGCAGAGCATAGAGGAGTTTTGTTGGTGCGTGTGCAATGTGGGTATATGTTGTCGCGTGACAGTTTAGTTAGTGGTGCATGGTGGAGATGTACTAAACTCTGGCATAGTGCAACACAATAGTATAATGCACGGGGAATATCATCATGTGATACAAAAACTGCGCACGGTGGATATTGGTGCACGACACAAAAGTAGTGCACGCGGTGGATATTGGCGCACGACACAAAAGTAGTGCACGCAAGTTATTAGCACGACAAAGAAGTGATAGACAATGCTTTTAAAGTGCACGAAACACGATTTACCTTGTGGTGTTGTTGCGCATGCTATATATGGGTGTACAAGTTGAATTTTGTGTGCGGGAAGTTGTTTGGAGGGTGAACAATAGTAGAAAATCAACGATTTTCTATGTCGTTTTATATCATTTGAACCTCATCTTTTTGCAACGCGTTTTTGAGGGCCTTAAGAGCATTTTTAGCAACTCAAAAACCACGAGACAAAGGTGTACCAAGGGTACACTCTATTTACGTATCTCAAATAAAATAACTCGGAGAGAGATTTCTAATGGTGTAAATTGTTCGTCAAACGGAGCTTTTATGAGAAAGTTACAACACAAATAGTGAAGGGTAAATTTCAAGACCCATCTAACGTCAAAGGGCCATAACTTTCTGCTTCGGAATTATATTGAGGCACAAGAGAAGTCAATGGAAATATATTGAGCCATAGAAGACATTACAAGAGCCGAATTAAATTTTTGGGCATGATAAAAGTGTTTAATATGGCAAAAACGTTACCTGTAGCATACCAATTACAATATGATATTTTGGCCTAGAACTTTAGCCGACCGTAACTAGCATCCTAGAACCTAGAAAAAGGTGAAACTTGGAAAGAGTGTCCATAACATGTATATGAGGAAACCCAATTCAGATCCTATGAAAATTCCAAAGGAGTAGGTGCAAAAATGCATATTTACAGCGCAGAGTTGCGCCAAGTTGAAAAAAATGAACAGAAAAATTGATGGGCAATTTTTAAATAGCCATAAATTTCTGCTCAAGACTCGGAATTGAGAATGGGAGTAGGCGTTGGAAAGTTCTTCGACAGTGGAATATAATTATCCACCCAAAAAATTGATTTAGGCATTCAATTTTTCAGGAAATTAGAAGAAAGATTTCTGATATATTATTGAACCAGAATGGTTCATATTTTCATGAAATGGTTGAAACATTTAGCCTGACAAAGTTTTGATGGCTACACATTTTGCATAGTTAACAACAACTATATCTGATCAAAATCATCATAGAGTCCAGAGGAATGGAAGAGACACATGGGACTTACACTTAGGAGGATGAGATTAGAGGGATGGATGTCCATTTGGGCATTGAAGGAACAAACTCCAATGAACATGCAAATGAAAGGGATGAAACCATGAATATGGAAGAGACCATTAAAAATTTGCAGAAGGATGTCCAAAGCCATAAAGCTAATAATTAAATTCTTATGAGAGCCAAGGAGAAACAGGATGACTTCAGCATGAAGTTAATGTAGAGCTTGAACTGAATAGAAAATAAGTTGGATAAGGAGAGTGGCTCAAGAAAATCAAGAAGTCACAAGCCTTCTGATGAGAAAAGAAAAGCAATAAGTGTTAGAAGACATCACCACTACTCCTCGAGGCATTACAATAAGATATCACACATAATCTCAAGTCCATCCCTTGTTAGAAATCATAAGAGGTCTGGGGTGGATGAGCTACAAGGAGAAATGAACAAAATCAAACCTCCTACATTTGATGGTGAGAACAAGAAGGATGAAGATGCAGAAACATGGTTGTTGGGCATGAGAAAGTATTTTCAATTGCATAATTATTCTTCTCATGCAGAAGGTAGAATTGCTATCTATCAACTCAAGGGAAAGGCATCCATGTGGTGGGATCAACTTGTGCAAGTGCAACACATTAAAGAGAAAAGTGTTACTTGGAGGGAATTCAAGAAGTATTTTGAGAAGAAATACTTAACTAAGAGATACTATGAAAAGAAAATGAAAGAGTTCTTTGAACTCAAGCTTGGGAGTATGACAATAGATGAATATGAAAGAAGGTTTTTAGAACTGTTGAAATATGTCTCTTTCATCAAGGATGAGACAATTAAAATTCAAAGGTATTTGAGTGGATTGCCATCATTCATCAGTGATAAAATACAATATGATGATCCCAAGACATTGGAGGAGACCATAAGGTGAGATAAATGCCTTTAGAAACAACAGAAACCAAGGCCAAATTTCCAAAAATCTTGGGAAGACAAAAATAAATTCAAGCTGGATCAGAGGAAGAAGGGATCTAAACCACCTTTCTTCATAAATAATCCACAGGGAAAACAAACTCCTAGAGAGCCCAAAGCGATTGAAATAGGGGGTCAAAGACCAAGGCAACCACGTGTTCAATGTTGGGGTTGTAAAGAAGATCACATGTTCAGAGATTGTCCTCATAGAGGTGAAAAAGTGAGAACTGTTCACAATGCACAACAAGCTGAAATAGTGGAGGTCCTGGGAAGAAATGTTCCAAGGATCTATGTAGCCCTGGACAGAAAACAAGCATAGTATTAGTCACATATGATTGAAGTGAAAGGTATGATCAACAACCAAACCATCACTATTTTAATTGATTCAGGAGCTAGTCATAGTTATATAGATTCTAAGATGGTGGAAAGTTTTCATTTGCCAAGAAGAAAGCATGGGAAATATTGGTTAGTGCAGCTGGCTACAGGAGCCAAAAGAAAAGTTGATGAGATGGTTAAGTCATGTCTTATGGACATGAATGGACTGAACACCAGAGAAGATTTGAACAACTTACCTTTAGGTTCCTATGACTGTCTAATTGGGATGGATTGGTTGGACCAACATCATACCACCCTAGACTTTCATAAAAAATAATTTACTTGCTTGGATGAGGAAGGGACCCTAAGGAAACAGAAGGGAATTCCCAGGGCAATAACCATCAAAGAAATTTCATCTTTGCAACAGAAGAAATATTACAGAAAAGGGTGTCAAATATTTGTAGCACATATGGAAGAGACACCTAAAGATAAGGTGCCAAACTTGGAAGATCATGCAGTCCTGGAAGATTTTGAATACATGTTCAAGGAAGTACCAGGACTACCCCCAAAGAGAGATATTGATTTTTCTATAAATCTAATGCCTAGAGCAGCTCTAGTGTCAAAGACTCCTTACAAAATGAGTACACCAGAGCTGAAGGAGCTGCAAATGCAGCTTGAAGAACTTCTAAAGAAGGGGTATATATGCCCAAGTGTGTCACCTTTAGGCTCCCCAGTCTTGTTTTTGAAGAAGAAATATGGAACAATATGATTGTGCATTCTTTTCAGATGGTTGAATAATGTGACTGTTAAGAACAAGTATCCTCTGCCAAGGATTGATGATCTCTTTGATCAATTGAAGGATGCAAAAATATTTTCAAAGATAGATCTCAGGTCAGTATACCATTAGGTAAGGATTAAAGAGGAATATATCAACAAGACCTCCTTCAGGACAAGGTATGTTCATTATGAGTTCACAGTGGTGCCATTTGGGTTATCAAATGCACCAGTTGTTTTCATGTGCTTAATGAATGGTGTTTTATGATAATATTTAGACAAGTTTGTCATTGTCTTTTTGGATGACATTATTGTATATTCCAAGTCAGAAGAAGAGCATGAGCATCATTTGAGGATGGTGTTGCAAGTATTAAGGGAGCATCAATTGTATGCCAAATTGAGCAAGTGCTCATTTTATCAGAAGCAAATTCACTATTTGGGGCATATCATTTCAAAGGATGGGATAGCAATGGATCCTAAGAATATAGAAGCCATTAGAGAATGGTCAACACCAAATAAAGTGACAGATTTCATATCATTCATGGGCCTTGCAGGATACTATAGGAGATTTATTGAAGGATTTTCAAATATTGCACACCCAATCACTTCCTTGCAAAGAAAGGGCGTGAAGTTTTAGTGGACATTGGATTGTGAAAAGAGTTTCCAACGCTTGAAATAGTTATTAACAAGTTCTCCAATACTAAGGATTGTAGACCCAAATGAAGACTTCATTGTATGCACAGATGCATGTAAAGAGGGACTTGGTGGGGTCCTCAGTCAGAATGGGTTTGTTATATGTTATGAATCAAGGAAGTTGAAGGAGCATGAAAGACACTATGCCACTCATGATTTGGAGTTGACAGCCATAGTGCATGCCTTGAGGAAATGGAGACACTACCTCATGGGGAAAAGGTTTGAGCTAAGAGAAAACCATAATGGTCTGAAATATTTATTTGATCAACCAACTCTAAATGCTAGGAAAACCAGATGGTTAGAATTTTTAAGTGAATATGAATTTCATATAAAGCATATCAAGGGGAAAGAGAACAAAGTGGCTAATGAACTCAACATAAGAGTGCATGAAATGAATGCTACAACCATTAGCATGTACCAATCAGATTTGAAAGACAAAATTACAGAGGCTGCCAAATCAGATTTACAATACAAGGAATTAATGACAAAATTACAGCAAGGTAATTTGCAGTAGAAAATTGAAGATTACAAGCTAGATAATGATGAAATTCTCATGTACATGGGCATAATTTATGTACCAAATTCTCAGGAATTGAAAAATCTAATATTGAGAGAAATGCATAATATTCCTTATGTTGGGAACCTAGGATATCAGAAAACTATTGCAACTGTCAAGAGCCAATATTATTGGCCAGGCATGAAGAAATAGTTTGTTGATTTTATTGTCAGATGTTTGGAATGTCAAAAGGTAAAGGTTGAGCATAGACACCCAACTGGTTTGATACAACCATTACCCATTCCTGAGTGGAAATGGGAAGTTGTAACAATGGATTTCATCACCAAACTGCCCAGAACAAACAAGCAACATGATTCTATCATGGTAGTGGTGGATAAGCCTACTAAAGCTGCCCATTTTGTTCCAGTTAATCTCACTCACAAGGAAACGAACATTGCTGATGTTTATGTGAAGGAAATTTCCAGATTACATGGCATACCCAAGATAATGGTGTCTGACAGAGATCCAAAATTTTCCTCAAAATTTTGGAAGGCATTATTTAAGGGATTTGGAACAAATTTGAATTTTAGTACAACTTATCATCCAGAATCAGATGGACAAATAGAGAGGGTGAATCAAGTGATTGAGGATATGTTGAGGATGTATGTGATGGATAAACCATCAAAATGGGAGGACTACCTACACTTGGTAGAGTTTTCTTATAACAATGGGTACCAAACATCTCTAAAGATGAGCCCATTTGAGGCACTTTATGGAAGAAAGTGAAACACACCAGTAAGCTGGGATAACCCAGCAGATAGAGTAGTGGTTAGGCTATATTTGCTCCGAGAAATGGAGGAACAAATGATTAAAATAAAGCAAAATTTAAAGGTATCCCAAGACAGACAGAAAATCTATGCTGATAAGGGAAGAACTCACAAGGAATTTAAAGTGGTTGATCATGTATTCTTGAAAGTGAAGGCCAACATAAGTTCCCTGAAGTTGGGAAATTGTTCAAAGTTGGCATCTCACTATTGTGGACCATTTGAAATCCTAGAGAGGATTGGTCCATAGCTTATATGATTTCATTTACTGCATCTATGTATGTTCATAATGTATTCCATGTATCATTACTCAAGAAATAGATATCTGATGCTAATCATGTTATTGATTGGAATGTGATTCAGGTGGAATAGATATCTKATGCTAATCATGTTATTGATTGGAATGTGATTYAGGTGGAGCAAGAAGGCACTTTCCAAGTGCATCTGGTGCACATTCTGGACCGGAAAATCAAACAACTTTGGAATCAAGCAATAGGGCTTGTAATGTTCCAATGGACCTGGTATGGTCCTGAGGATGCTACTTGGGATCATGAGGATGCAATGYAGGCATAATACCCGCATCTTTTTGAGGATTTTTGAAATTTTGTTGTACATGGGTACATGATGCACTGAGGACAGTGCATAAATAAGGGGAGAGGATTGTAATATCCCTAAGGCCGAACCCAATTGTAATGTAAACGCAAATGTACTTAAGCTGGTGAGTTGTCTGACATCATTTTGTATGCACCTTTTATGGCATAGTGCACGCATGTATTGTGCAGTGAAATGATGAAGTGTGCACATTCCAAGATACCACGCGCAACACCTTAAGTGCGCGTGATTGTGAGGCCAGTGAGCCTTTGTGTATATGCTATGTTTTATAGGCTGGTGAGCCAGTTATTATAAGCTATGATGATTATGTTTTGATTAGGTCAGAGAGCCTAGATGTTAAAGGCCAGTGCCCCTATTTTTGTACATGTCTCATAATTAATATAAAATACATCGTTGCGTGCAGATCGACCACGATAAAAGAGATGGGGGACTAAACTCCACTAGTTAGGGAAAGGTAGGGGCTAAGTTAAGGAAAAGGGATAAGCTAGGGAGCTTAAGCCAAAAAGGAATATTATATTAATATTTCTTTAAATCATAAAGTATAGATAATTATTTTATCCTAAGTTCTAAAGTTGTGGACAAGTGGGCCAAAGTAGCTTCCAACATGACAAGTGTCAATTTATGGACATGAATACATATTGTTGGGACTTAGTTCATTTTTTCATCTTTTCCATCATTCTTCCCATCATTTGCTTCCATTATTGAGTCATCCAGTCAATCATCCATGAACATGCACACACCCATTGAGCTATCTTTCATATTTTCATAACTGTACATGAACCTGTATCCATATTCATTTTGTGTTGGTGTATCTGGTTAGCTTGGGAGTTGGACTGAAGAAGCGGGTTGTCAGGCCCATGGGATATTGAAGAGGTGGGTTGTCAGGCCCATGAGCAATTCTCCAAGTGAGATAATTGTTGGGGATTGATTTCCTGAAGGTGGTGAACTACTGAAGCCCAGAAAGGAAGTGGGGCAGCCGAAGGACTATTGAGTAGAGAAGGGGCACACTTCCGGGGGTGGGAAAAGCATGTGGGGAATGCCAGACTATAGGTTGTTATTTTGAGTTGGCACCTGAGATGGAGTCTTTCCTATTGTCTATGAGTCTTTATCCTGGTTAGGAATCCCTTTACCCGAGTGGAGTTTAGTCCCAGCTTGGGGGTGACTCACTTTTGAGAGTGATGAATAGTGTGGTCTAAGGCTAGAAGGTTCGTGGAAGGTATCCACGTAGTTGGTGACATTCTTACCAAGATAAGTTCCAATTGTGTGATAAAATTTACATGTTGCATTGTCATTTACATGCTTATTTTTATGGGTTATCATATGTGCAGTTATAACTGTGTTTATTTTTATGGGTATTTCCTGTATATGGTGCATGTATATGTTTACTATTATTTCAGTGTGAATCCATGTATTTACAGATGTTTTCGTAAGTCTACATTTTATATATAATGCTTCTACAAGAGTTCTGTGTGTGTATATTTTAATTGCATGCAGTTCAAAAAATTTACGTGGCATAGCTTAGTTAGATGTTGGGTATGTTTCAATATGTTCCGCAGAGAGAACATTAAGAGTTCTTTGGTGTAGAATGAACCAACAAGAGATGGACGAGGATGTTACACTAGAGCCTCAACACATATTGGATAGGAAAGTGACACTACTCTAGAACTGAGCCATCACATATTTCAAGTTCTAGTGGAAGCACTTTGGAGCAACTGAGGCCACATGGGAAATGGAGGATGTCATGAAAAAGGCACACCCATTTGTTTTTACTATATTAAGTTTTTTATGTGAATGTTAAAACATAGAGGACAATGTTATTTTAAGGGGAAGGGTATTGTAACACCCTGGTTTTTCCTAGTCTCTAATTATAATTATGAATTAAGACTAGAACAAACAAATAGTGTAAATGTATTTTTGTTTAATGAAAAACTTGCCTAACACCTAACTGAAGGGGGAGAGCTCTGGTACTGACCATGATACCACAAGTAGAAAATTGGTGAGGGGGTTGGGATATTTCCTTACCTAGCAAAAATATAACCTTCACCAAAGAGCTATTTTTCTTAATTGTTAAAATTCAAATTTGAAGTTATTTTCCCTCTCTTCTCTTTTTCCTAAAATCAGTTAATGAAAGGAGGCTTGGCATTTGATCAACCAACTACCTAACTTAATTATGATATGGAGGAATGGATGGGACAACTAAATATCATCATCTTGAGGTACAACCAAGTACCCATCTCTTTTTTTGGGTTGACCCACAAGTGCCTTTGACAAAAGAAACAAGGAAAATCAAGAACCTTCTAGGGGGGAAAAGGGGGATTTGTATTTAAAGTAGAAGGAGGAACCACTAAGAAGAAAATATGAGAATAAAGGAGAGAGAGAGAAAGAGAGATAAAGGATATGTTGTGAACCACAGGCATAGAAAATATCGAAAATCCAACATAATCTTAGAGGGATAGGAATTTGATGCTTGATGGTAGAGGAAATGGCATTGAGAAGGGAGGGCATTGAGGGACTATAGAGGCAATGAAGAACCTTCTTGGTGTCATTATATCCAGTTAGGAAGGCCTCTAAAGGAATTCGAGTAGGCCCTGGGTTGGGTAGGTAAGGGGTTTTCTACCTTTGGTTTCCTATGGAGAGTCACCTTCATTCACATGAATTTATTTCCTAAGAGAAATATAATTTTTCCTTGGTGGTATCGGCCTAGCACAGAGGTGGCATACTATAGAAATTATAAGTGCAACAGAGCCTATAGTTGGGTGGAAATTTCTTTCCCCTTAGTTAGTTGGTTTGGACAACATTTATTACAAATGAGTACTTGTTATACCTTGTATGATCATATGCTTAATCAAACTGTAAAATTTACTATGCTTGTGTAATTAATGAAAATGCATGGTTTCTGAGAAAGTATGAGAGAGATGAAATGAATACATAGCTAGTTATTTTTTGCATGCATTGTATTTACTTGTTATTTCTTCTACCTTTGAATTCTGAAAGGAATGAAAGTAATTTTTTATTTGTATTCCTAGAATTTTCAATAATTTTTCTCTCTAGCCATATTTCATTTCATGGTATATTGTAAATACCTTATGGATGAGAATCTAATTCCTAAGGATTTCGTATGGAATTCATGTAGAAATATAGTTTATTGGACATAGGCAATGATTGATTTTTTTTTCCTTACAGTGCATAATAGTTCATCCTCACTCTTAGTTGGCATGGGAACTGGTATTAAGGTGACCCATAGTATTATGGGGAAAGAAGTGTAGGAACTGATTCTTTTGGTTTATGACAAAAAAATTAGAATCCAAAATTTCTTGCATGTTTGATACCCTGGTACAACCCAGAGGGTCATCAGACCTTACACTTCAAGGTTCTTTAGACCCCATGCCCAAATTTACCTATTAAAGACCTTTATAATATGTAAGGAATGGAATCAGAGGGAGAAAGACTTACGGTCGAGCATCCATATTATTAAACAAATCATAATATGAGGGATTCTAGATTCTAGATATTTGGATGCACTGCATCAGGGATATCCAAAGATACAAAGTCTGTCCTTTTATTTAATCTGGCCTTTGTAGAAGTCCTATATGTTCGAATGATCTCAATTCCAATGCAAGGTTCTGCATTCTAGTTCCCCACCCAAAAAGTGTGACGATGTTGTATCTGGATGATCGAAGATCTAGATTTTTGTTTAAGTGCAACATAGGAATCTCTCAGATCCTGAATTTGCATATGGGTAAGGTTATGGCTACAAGGTTCCTCTTCCCTRTGAGTGAATTATCTGAATATTCATACTTTTGAATAAAGTAGTGGGGGATTTTTCTTGTATCTTAGATGTTGGATGGGTAGGGTTCCATAGCGAGGTTCCAATCCCTCTTTAAAAGGATTTCAACTCGAGATTTTTCATGCATGYAGGTAACTTTGGTAGTGACGTTTATTTCTATATTTGTGTTAGAATKCCTTGAGGGAGTGATAGGTATTGACTTGAGTTTGGTGCATATTGAAAGGGCCTTGTTAACAAACATGCACCTTCGAACCCGATTTTAATCTCAGTTGTTGGATCCAGGAGGATAGAAACCCTCGATCATTGTCTAGATACAAGTTTTAGATCTAGATTTGGATTTTCAAAATAATGCCTCTACAAGAAATATCAGATCCCAAATATCTAGATGAGTCATGCTTCCAGGGCACAATTTTTTTATAGGATGATTCCCTATAAATCTTGGAATCCACATGTCAAATTCCACATGTCGATCCAGGATTGGTTCACATGCCATGATGTAACATCCTCAACCACCCATGTTGGGATACACTACACCAAAGAACACTTTATTCTCCCTCTGTGGAACATACTGTAACATACCCAACATCCAACTGAGCTATGCCACATAAATTTTTTGAACTACATGCAATTAAAAATATATACACACAGAGCTCTTGCGGAAACATATATATAAAACATAAACATACAAATAAATATGTAAACGCATGGATTATCATGGAAATAACAATAAACGTATACATGCAACACATACAGGAAATATCCATAAACATAAAGACAATTATAACCACACATAGGATAAACCTATAAAAGTAAACACATAAATAATAATGCAACATGTAAATTTATCACACAATTGACATTTATCTTGGTAAGAATGTCACCAACTACGTGAAGAACTTCCATGAACCTCCCAACCTCA
>JASDQU011246456.1:0-24316 GCA_032191745.1 Picea mariana | reverse complement strand
AACTTGCTTCTTCAATCCATCTCCCAAGCTAACCAGGTACATAAACATAATGGTTATGGATACAGGTTCAGGTATAGTCATGAAGGTGCAAAGGATAGCTCAATGGTGTGTGAATGCTCATGGATGATTGAATGGATGACTAAATGATGGAAGGTATTATGGGAAGAAAAATCGGAAATGAACTAAGTCTCAACAATATGTATGCATGTCCCCAACTTGACAATTGTCATGTTGGGAGCTACTTTGGCCCACTTGTCCCCATCTTTAGAACTTAGGATAAAATAATTATCCATACTTTATAATTTAAGAAATATTAATATAATATTCCTTTTTGGCTTAATCTTCCTAGCTTAGCCCATTTTCCTTAACTTTTATCCCTACCCTTTCCCTAACTAGTGGAGTTTAGTCCCCCATACTCTTTTATCATGGCCGGTCTGTGCACAATGATGGATTTTATATTAATTATGAGATATATAGAAAAGTAGGCGCACTGGACTTTAACATCTAGGCTCTCCAGCCTAATCAAAACATAAGCATCCTAGATTATAATAAATAGGTCACTAGCCTATAAAATGCAGCATATACCCAAAGGCTCCCTGGCCTCAAAATATCGCACACTTAAGTTGATGCACACGATATCCTGGAATGTCCACACTTCCTCATTTTACTGCGCAGTACATGTGTGCCCTATGCCATGAAATGTGCATATAAAAATGATATCAAAACAAATCACCATATTAAGTACATTTGCATTTACATTACAATTGGGTTCGGCCTTAGGGATATTACAATCCTCTCCCCTTATTTATGCACTGTCCTCAGTGCATCATGTACACATATACAACAAAATTTCAAAAGTCCTCAAAACGATGCGGGTATTCTGCCCGCATTTCATCCTCGTGCTCCCAAGTAGCATCCTCAGGACCGTACCAAGTCCATTTGACCTTTAAAAGCCATATGTATTGATTCCAGAGCTGTTTGATTTTCTAGTCCAGAATGCGTACCAGATGCACTTGGAAAGCGCCTTCTTGCTCCACCTGAATCACATTCCAATCAATAACATGATTAGCATCAGGGTTTTTTTTTTTTGATAAAAGATACATGGAATACATTATGAACATACATAGATGCAGACAATGCAATCATATAATTTATTGGACCAATCCTCTCTAGGATTTCAAATGGCCCACAATAGCGAGTTGCCAAATTTGAACAATTTCCCAACTTCAGGGAACTTCTGTTTTCTTTCACTTTCAAAAACAGATGGTCTCGCACTTTAAATTCCCTATGAGTTCTTCCCTTATTAACATAGCTTTTCTATCTGTTTTGGAATGCCTTTAAATTTTATTTTATTTTTATCATTTTCTCCTCCATTTCCCTGAGAAAATCTGTCCCAAACACTGCTCTATCTATCGGGTTATCCCATCTTATGGTTGTGTTTCACTTTCTTCCATAAAGTGCCTCAAATGGGCTCATATTTAGAGATTCTTGGTACCCATTGTTATAATAAAAATCTACCAAGTGTAGGTAGTATTCCCATTTTGATGGTTTATCCATCACATAGATCCTCAACATATCTTCAATCACTTGATTTACCCTCTTTGTTTGTCCATCCGATTCTGGATGATATGCTATACTAAAATTCAAATTTGTTCCAAATCCATTAAATAATCCCTTCCAAAATTTTGAGGTAAATTTTGGATCTCTATCAGACACAATTGTCTTGGGTATGCCATGTAATCTAGCAATTTCTCTCATATAAACATCAACAATGTTGGCTTCCTTGTGAGTGAGCTTAATTGGAATAAAATGGGAAGCTTTAGTAAGCTTATCCACCACTACCATGATAGAATCATGTTGCTTGTTTGTTCTAGGAAGTTTAGTGATGAAATCCATTGTTAAAACTTCCCATTTCCACTCAGGAATGGGTAATGACTGTAGCAAACCAGCTGGGTGTCTATGATCAGCCTTTACCTTTTGACATTCCAAACATCTGGCAATAAAATCAACAACCTCTTTCTTCATGCCTAGCCAATAATATTGGCTTTTGACAGCTGCAATAGTTTTCTAATATCCTAGGTGCCCAACATAAGGTACATTATGCATTTCTCTCAATATCATATTTTTCAATTCCTGAGAATTTAGTACATAAATGCTTCCCTTGTACATGAGAATTTCATCATTATCTTGCTTATATTCCTCAGTTTTCTGCTGGAAAATACCTTTATGTAATTTTTCCACTAATTCCTTGTATTTCAAATCTGATTTGGCAGCCTCTATAATTATGTATTTCAACTCTTATTGGTACATTCTAATGGATGTAGCACGAAATTCATGCACTCTTATACTAAGTGCATCAACCACTTTGTTTTGTTTCCCATTGATATGCTTTATATCAAAGTCATATTCACTTAGAAATTCTAACCATATGCTTTGCCTAGAATTTAGAGTTGGCTAATGAAATAAATATTTCAAACCATTATGGTCTGTCCTCAGCTCAAACCTTTTTCCCATGAGGTAGTGTCTCCATTTCTTCAAGGCATGCACTATGGTTGTGAGTGGCATACTATCTTCCATACTCCTTCAACTTCCTTGATTCATAACATATAACAAACCCATTTTGACTGAGGACTCCACCAAGTCCCTCTTTACATGCATCTGTTCATACAATGAAGTCTTCATTTGGGTCTGCAAACCTTAGTATTGGATCACTTGTTAATAATTGTTTCAAGTGTTGGAAACTCTTTTCACAATCCAATGTCCATTGAAACTTCACACCCTTGTTTTGTAAGGAAATGATTGGGTGTGCAATCTTTGAGAATCCTTCAATAAATCTCCTATATTAGCCTGCAAGGCCCATGAATGATCTGACCTCTGTCACATTCTTTGGCACTGACCATTCTCTAATGGCTTATATCTTCTCAGGATCCACTACTATCCCATCCTTTGAAATGATGTCCCCAAATAATGAATTTGCTTCTGATAAAATGAGCACTTGCTCAATTTGGCATACAACTGATGCTCCCTTAATACTTGAAAAATCATCCTCAAATGATTCTCATGCTCTTCTTCTGACTTGGAATATACAAGGATGTCATCCAAAAAGACAATGACAAACTTGTCTAAATAATCTCAGAAAACATCATTCATTAAGCACATGAAAATAGCTGGTGCATTTAACAATCCAAATGGCACCATTATGAACTCATAATGACCATACCTTGTCATGAAGGCGGTCTTGTTGATATCTTCCTCTTTAATACTTACCTGATGGTATCCTGACTTGAGATCTATCTTTGAAAATGTCTTGGCATTTTTCAATTGATCAAAGAGATCACCAATCATTGGTAAAGGATATTTATTCTTCACAGTCACTTTATTCAACTGTCTAAAATCAATGCACAATCTTAAGGTCCCATATTTATTATTCACGAACAAGACCGGGGCACCCCAAGGTGACACACTTGGGTGTATATACCCTTTCTTCAAAATTTCTTCAAGATGTATTTGCAACTCCTTCAGCTCTGGTGTACTCATTCTGTAAGGAGTCTTTGAAACTAGAGCTGCTCCAGGCATCAAGTTTATAGAGAAATAAATATATCTCTTTGGGGGTACTCCTGCTACCTCCTTGAACACATCTTCAAAATCTTCCAGGATTGCATGATCTTCCAAGTTTGGCATCTTATCTTTAGGTGTCTCTTCCATATGAGATGCAAATATTTGACACCCTTTTTTGTAACATTTCTTCAGCTGCAATGCTCAAATTTCTTTGATGGTTACTGCCTTGGGAATTCCCTACACTTTCCTTAGGTTCCCTTCCTCATCCAAGAAAGCAAAGGCCTTGTTATGATAGTCTAATATGGAATGATGCTATTCCAACCAATCCATCCCAATTATATAGTCATAGGAACTTAAAGGCAAGATTTTTAAATCTTCTATGGTGTTCAGTCCATTCATGTCCATAAGACATGACTTAACCATATGTTGGCCCTTGACCAAGTTTTGAGGAACCTTGGTCATTTTTTACCATTTTGGGACTTCAACAGGCTGTCGAAGGCGAAGCACAAGTCGAAGTGGAGATCGCGGGATCTCAGCCCCTTTTTAGGGATTTTTGGGTTTTGGGCTTATGTAATGGGTATGGGGATGTCGGCCCATGGGTTTAACCATGCTTAGGCCTATTTTGTAATGAATAAATAGAAGTCTAGGCAATGTAAGAAGTCGTGACTAGTTAGTTTGAGCCATTGTTTCTAAGTGAAAAAGTAGATATGTGTGATTTGGCTTTGTGTGCGTTGTGTGAGACTTGCAAGGCTAAGTGCAACGACTGTAAAAGACTGTGTACGGCTCTATGCCTAGATATACTCGAGGAAGGAAGATCTGGTGAGGTGCACATATCTCCTATCCTCTATGGAGTTTATTTGGAGGCTTTGTGCATGTAAGAAGATTGAAAGAAGATAATAAAGAAGATGAAGATAATTCTTTAGCTGTCAAATTCGACTTGTAATGATCAGATTAAATCTATTTGGTTAAATATTAGGTATCTTATTATATTAAGTTTTGTACTTTGTTTTCCATATTTAGAAATCCAGATCCATGATTATAGTATCTGATATTTGTTGTAAAAGATATAAGTACCTATCATTTGATAGAAGGAGGGGTTCAATTTTGGATACAGGAACTATACCTTTGTAACAGACTTTTCATATGATAATACAGATCACAAGTTTTTCTCTATATTAGTGTCACATTTCCAGCCTTCTTCTGTACTCTTATTCAAGTTGTTTTAACTACAAAATGACTATCATCTCATTAGTCAGTTCATAACTTGATTAATAGTTTCTTACATTGTTTATTAAACCCATCATTGTGTATCTAGTTTATAAGCACTGTCTTCTTCACCCACTTAAATCTATTATCTGATTATTGATCCTTGAGGGCATTGGTTTATTTGATTATTCATTTTGACTGTCTGGATACCATATTGTAGTTGAGTTATCCCATTGATCCACATATACAAAAACACACAAAAAAGTTTACTTTAAGTTACCAAGCATCTTTGACTTACAACCTCAAAGAGTTTCTTGGAGTGATAACAGGAACCTTTTGAATATTCTTGAAAGTCCTCATGTGAGTAGCCTAATTTGTGCGATTAATGGCGGATAACTTGGAATCCAATCGGTACGGTCATGGTGGTCAACAGACTAGGTCAACTTGTGAGAATCATAACTTTCACATACAAACTCCTATTGACATGATTTTTGCACTATTGGAAACATTTTGGTGTGTAAAACAAAATTTAGGGGATAGGATATAAGATTGCAAAGTTTTGACCCAAAAAGGTTTTGTTTGATGCCTTAAAATATCTTTGAAAGTTTCCAAACCTCAAATCACCAAACTGAGGTCTACCCCTAAAATGGGCCCTACAAATCAATCCCTCCAATTTTTCCACTTAAAAAGTACCAAGATATATGAAAAATTATATAATGATCCATTATGTATCATATCTCCCAATTTAGAAAGGATTTCATTCCCCAAAATATTTAATGAATGAGGTGATGGAATTTTTCCTCTACCTTCTCCCTAGAGTACTATTTGGCATTTCCTGAAAGTTTCACTTTCAACCCAACTTGCTAGAGTTCATTCTACCCCTATATGGTAGTTTTGGATTTCTTGTACAAAACTATATCTTATAACAACTCTGCCTAAGCTTTAGATGCTATGTCCTATATGGTAGGTAGGAAATTCTCATTATTTTCTTGATCCAACATGTAAATATCATATATTTTAATATTTTCCACATTCATTATTGAGTAAATGGAAATATGTGAGGGCAGACTAAGCTTTTAGGAATCATCACCCACTTTCTATAATAATTAAAAAGGTCCATATCATATAACCTTTATCTTCTTACCAAGACCCTATAGCCTATCTTCATTCAAATTCAACCAAAATCTATCTCCCACCTTTAATTTTTTTCTCAATTATATGTTGATCATGTCATGTCTTATACTTTTCCTTTCAATTATTCAATGTCTCGTGTACTTGTAAATGGATCTACCTAACCTTTTAATTATTTAATGTATCTTGTACTTGGACATTCACTATTGAGTAAATTTGTATATATGAGGGTAGACTAAGTTTGTAGGCATTATCACCCACCTTCTCTAATACTTCAAAATGTCCCTATCATAGAGCCTTGACCTTCTTACTAGGACCCTATAACCATTCTTAGTTCAAATGCAAACAAACTCTATTTCTAACCTTTAATGTTTTCTCAGTTATATGTTGATCATGTTGGGCCTTATACTTTTCCTATCACTCATTCAATGTATCTTTTAATTGCAAATGGATCCACCTAACCTTTTCAACATTTTTTATTTTTTTCATTTCATCTTCTGTGATGTCCTCCATCACTATTTCTTGCTATCCATATACAACATTCAAGGGAGATGGTGGAAAATACTCATTTTTTTTTGAAAGAGGAATTACTAGTATAATGTGGATTTCTCTATTATAAGAGTGTTGAATATAAATCAAATTTTCATCCTAGGTATTTCGATGCTTCTGATTGCAACCCCTCAAAAGATCAACAAATGACATGTTGAATACTTCTATATGTCCACCTATATATGGATGGAAAGTTGTATATTTCTTCAACCCCATGTCCATATTCTCCCAAAGTGTAGTCCAAAAAGTATTGAGAGATATGGTATCCATATTTGAGGTGATTCTCACTAATATACCAAAGTGCACCTAGAACTTTTCAAAGAATTGCTTTTTGCTTGTTTTTCTTTGATGGTGTTTTTACAAGGCATAAGAATGCACATATTGTTGAACCTGTCAACTACACAAATAGATAATCATGTCCTTTCCTATTTTTTGGAAAACCAACCACAAAATCCATGGATATGTTATCCCGGGGTTTAGTGGGTACAAGTAAGGGATGGTATAAACCTTTCTTTCTATTACTAGGCTTGTTGATAAAACAAATTATTCATCTTCTAATAAAATGAGCTACATATTCTTACATTCTAGTCCAATACACATACCTCTGTAATTTGGATATTTTCTTCCTAACACCAAAATGTACTACAACCATGGAGGTGTGAACCTCTATGATAAGATACAATATTTCACCTTTAGGAACATAGAGCTAGTTTAGCATGTAGAAACCCATTTTAGATATGATAGTTATCCTTATTGTAACCTTATTATGCATGAATTTAGACCTATATCTATTGAAACACCTCTTTACAATATTCATCTTCCATGTATGCATCATGGGTAAAAGTATCCATGTGAATAAGAGTTCTCAAAGATATAATATTGGATGTGGGTGGTCTTGAAATCATGTCTACCAAATTATTAGATGAAACTACTACAAAACCCCATCTACTTGTAGTGTTTGGTTTGTTGAATCTTACTTTGGGCTTGCAAATATTATAGTGGCTAGTGATCAATGTTGATAATGGTTTATTTTCCTATTAGATAATTCTTCCACTTCTTAATAGCTTGATATAGGGTGTAGAGTTCCTTGTCATAGGTAGGGTAGTTTAGGACTCCACCATGAAACATTTTAGAATGATAACATATTTACTTACCTCCCTTCCTTAAGACCACTCCCATAACATATCCACTTGCATGTATCCCCACTTTTAAAGGCTTATGAAAATTATAAAATGAAATAACTAGTGCTTGAATGATCATCTATTTAAGCTCATATAAAGATTTCTTCTAGTCCCCTACCCCCCACCCACTAGAAACTCTTACCACTAGTTTTTATGGCATGAAGTGTCATAGATATAGATAAAAAGTATGCTATAAATATATATGACATTAGTAGGAACCGACTACTTGAGGATCGCCTCCATATTTATGGGTTCTATCTTGAGTTTCCCTCCACCAATCACATACCCCAAATACACCAATGACTATTGAGAAAACTAACTTTTCTTAAGGTCAGCTATTCACTAATGATTTTTCAAAGTCTATGACACCTAGATGAAATGTGAGATATTCTCTTCCTAGGTAGAGATATAAAACAATATATCATCTAATTACGCTATCATAAATGAATCTAGAAAGGGACATAATACATCATTCATCAAATGCATAAATGTAGCTAGTGAATTACATAAACCAAAAGGAATTTTTGGCCATTCATATAATCATGTCCTTATCTTGAAGGTATTATTATAGGTGTATTTTTATTTAAATTGTACCTAGTGGTGTCTTGATTTGAGATCCAACTTGGTGAATAACTTGGCATGTTGAAATTGATCTAATAAATCATTGATCCTTGGTAGAGGGTATTGATTATTGAGGGTGTTCTTCTTCAAATATCTATAGTCGATACACATTCACCAACACATATCCTTTTGGATACTATGATGATAGGTGACCCAGAAAGTGTGGTGTTTGGTTGAATTACTTTATGCTCTAGTAAATGATGCAACAATTTCTTCACTTCCTCTACTTCCAGGACATATTGTCTATACAACAGACTCTTTGGAAATGGGGAGTCAAGAAACAATTGTATTTCATGTTCCACCTCCATCATAGGTGGTAACCATTTAGGCTCCTAAAACACTTCTCTATATTACTGCAACAACTCCTCCAACTAAAATTTCTTCTCTTTAGTACATCCTTCTAGAGACACCTCTACTTTTATTGATTCATCACCTAGTTGATTCTCTCTTAAGAAAAGTAATTAAAAATTCCTACTTTAATTGATAAATTTATTTGCTTGGTTAGCACTTACTAGAGAGATACTTAATTTACTTTTGCGTGCATTAATGATGAAATAATTCCCATCCTTTATTAGGTAGTACTCATTTTCTCTCCTCATGAAGATTTCATCCCTCATATACATGTAGGGGCTTCCAAAGACTTCACCAAAAACATCAAGTGGTACTACATCTACCTCCACTTCATCAATATAGTTTAAACTCATGGACAATTTGATCTTACATTGTTTATTGACCTTGATGTATTCATTATTATTTACCCATGTCAATGTATATGGGTTAGGATGGTCATGTACTTCCAATCCAATATTGTTGACCAGATACTCTACTATGAGGTTGGCTTATGAACCAAAATCAAATAGAACATCTACCTTTTTCTTCTTGATATGGATCTTAATATGGAAGAGTTTAGTCCTTATTCTTGGTATCCTTCTTATAGTTCTTCTTCTTGTATGAGTTCTTCTTTTTGGTATCCTTCTTAGAGTTATTTGGATTCAACTATGGATGTATCTTCCAACACTTATGTTCAATGTGACTATTGATATTACAATGGTTGGAGTGGTTGTTTAAATCCTTGCACTGATGTATAGTTGTTGTCTTCTTGTCCATTCCTTTCCATGTCTTCCTCTCCTTGGAAGCTTCTTGGAAGTCTTTCTATTTTGAACCACTTGGTTTTCCTTTCTTATTGCCTATATTTTCCAAGTATTGTGCTTGCACAAAAACCTTATCAACTATCCTAGGTTTAAAGATAATTACTTGCTTCTGCAAATGACTATATAGATTCCCTATGTACTTGAGGTGTACATATGGTTCCTTGGTAGATATACCCAACATAATTTCCATTTTTCTAAACTTGGTGGTGTACTCTTACACACTTTTCCCTTGATTCTACCTGAATTGATGTGATCCATCAATCCTCTACATACCCAATAGGATAGATATAGGAATTGATGAAAGTATTAAATGCCTCCCACTTAGTTACTAGGGGGTCAGTTTCTTAGGGATCACCCTGCAACCTAAGTGTCTCCATGTGGCTTTCCCAATAGGTTAGGGCATGGCCCTTTAATTTCAATTAGGAAAATGGAATATTTTTGTCTTGTCCTATGTTATGTATACTAAAATAAACTTCTTCGTGTTGTGATCAATGATTCATATTAATAGCATAAATATCTCCTTGGTAGGGTTTGATGTCCATTTTTTCTTCCATTTTAAACATAGATTGTGAATAAGTAATGAAACTGGAACTTAGTTTCTCTTTCTTTGGGTCTTTTTTTGGCTCCTTTTATGGGTCTTGATTATCTCTTGATTTCTTGTCTAATCCAACTTCTGAGTTAGAGCAACCAACCTCCCCAAAATGGCATTCTATAGAGCCACCATGAGGAGGTCCATGTTGTGAGAGATATCAACATATTGTTATTATAGCTTTGAAAAAATCTCATTTTCCTCATATTGAGGGTTGTTATGAATTAACTCGTATGCCATGCATAGGGTTTTGAGACTTCATTCTTAAGCCAATTCCTAGATCTTGAAACTTCCAACAAAACCCAAAATAAAAATGTTATGTTACCAATATGATCTATAAGCTATCATGGATATTCCACCGGAACAATTCATCATGACGAATATAAAAATATTCTAAATTTTTTTATTATGTAGTTAATTACCTTAGATATCAAATTTAATAATACTAGTGTAGCATTCAAAATTATGGAAATAACTGAAACCGAAATGAAATAAACAATCATATGAAAATATTATATACACAAATGAACATAATATTTGACCTAGGAAACCTAATACGGGATAAACCCTAGCTATAAAGTGAGACCTATGCTTTGCTATCTTTTTCTCAATTATGAAATGTAAGTACAAAGAAATAGGCACTCACTATGGAGTTTCCATGGACACCATGGATTGAATGGTTGCTACAGAATATTAAAAATACTCTATTATGCTCAACTATGGAACAATAACAATACTAAAAGGAGTGAACCCTTCTCTTCCTAGTGGCCTGGTATTTCACATAGCTTGATAGTTTCCTAGGGATAGGGTTAGGTTTTTTGCATGCCTCAACCCTCAATTAGTGTTAGGGTATTGGACTCTCTAGAATATAATTTTAAATTCCTCACATGACTATCCACACATGTGTGATTAATGGGGTCTGATGTGGCATTCACTCAGTACCATGGTGGTCAAGAAGGTAGGTCAAGTTGCGAGAGGCATAGACTCTGCATACAAAATTTGATTGAGGTGATTTTTAAACCATTCACAAAATTTCAGTGTGCGAAATAGAATTAAAAGGCCAATAGCTAAGCTCACAAATTTTTGACCTCAAAAAGTGTCACTTGATGCCTCAAGATGTCTGGAACTTTCTAGACCCCAAATCACCAAACTAGGACTTGCCCCTAAAATGGACCCTACAAGCTAATTCCTCCGATTTTTCCATCAAGAAAGTACCAATAGAGATGAAAAATTATATAATAATTCGTTCTGGATTATGTTTATATTGGAATTCAATGTTTAGTTGCAAATCATATTTTTCCATCTTATTTCCATTCATCATATAACACACATAAATTAGTAGTTTGGGGATTGAAATTGGGGCATTACATAATCAATAGACACCATATGAAGAAAACATATGCAATGGGAAAGTGGCAACTTGAGTATTCAGAGGCCAATGCAATATTGATGAGCTACACCATATCCCACTATGCAAAGTGAGACACATTTGGACCCTGTCATGATGGGATGGAAGGAGGAATGTGGTTTAATGTTTATTCCTTGGAATTTAATTTCGTTATCCCTCATTCTCACTCTCCATCACTAATTTCATAGGTTTGGGAATAGAGCCATGCTCTATAACTTTGTGCAGGTCTGGAATCAATTATCTTTGTTGTTTATAATTATTATGTATATCCAGAAGTGGTTGCCTATGATTGAGGTCGAAAGTGGGTATATTTAATTGCATGTTCAAGTGTAACACACCCGACCTCCTTAAAGAAAAATTAGGGCTAGTGGGATGTTTGATTTTCCTTTCTTTCTTTCTCTAGACATATTATTAGACTTATCGGTGTTTGAGTGAGGACTTCTCATATCACAATCTAATTTATGATGTGTCTTACAAATTCATCACTATAGGTCTTCTTTGAATACCATTGGGGAAACTCAGGAAAGTCTAATACCCCCAATCAGATGGTCAAAATTCCCCCTCGGCCTCATCTTGACATCCTATAGATAATTTAGACACACTCTCGTCAGAGTACTCATTCACAAATGTCGCCATTCTCTCCGACGACACCAGTCTGATGGATTACATTAAGGATATAATGGCTCTCGGATATCCCGATTCAACGAATACATTTTCAGTGGAGCCTCTACTCAATCGAGGGTTACCCTCCTATCATATATTGGTATTAACATTCCTAGTGGGTTCCACATTGATCCACGATTGAGATAAAGTCTTTCCCATTCCATATCAATGGTCTAATTTCTTTCTCAAAACTCTTCCTTATTGGAGTATGTTCACTCTAACTACACTAACTACTCCAAGTTAGCCACTCCAAACACACATGCCCCAAAAGATCTTATGATCCTCATTTAGTTTATCCAAAATATGTAGTGTGCCTCAGAGATTCTATCTAACCACTCGATAATGTATAATAACTCTCCTCCTAGCGGAATTTCTCACAAAATCAGAGGGTTGTAATCCTACAGTGGATTCTACGAGATCTACGATCCTTAGATTCCCTGTCATTGGAATACCCCTTCTAATTTCCTTTATGGAACCTTGACTGACCTTACACCGATAGGATAATGGTTGGATCCAACAATCCAAAATATTCCATAGCCATGCTTTGATGGTTCAACAACTCTTATTGACTCGAAAATTCCCTAGTCAGAGCTCGATTACAGTCTATCCCTTGGTTTTTCTGATGGATTCCCATCTGATAAATGGTCCATATCTACTCGCCACCCCAATAAAATGGTTGTGAGTCATCCCAATTGATCTCAAGATTTTCCTCATGAAAAATAGTTTGAATTTGGCTTAAGAAATTTTAGGGGATTCTTTAAGGATTTTTACTAAGTCTCCAAGAATCATAAAACAACCCTAAAGCCATCAAAGGGCTCTTGAATTCATAAAAAACATGTTATAAAAACAAGATCGGGGAGAAATAAAAACCAAATTGTGGAAATAAAACACAAAAGATACACAATACAATAGAGACACAGATATACATGTTCACCTAGTGTGGGCTACGTGCACTAGATAAATTTCCAAGTCCTTCCTTTTTATTATCCAACAAAATGAAGGGATACAACCTACAACACACTCATTGTAAATTCCTCTTCTTTATCTCACAGTCTCCTCTCTCAAAATACAATACACACCATCACACATAGCCACAATACAATTCCCTAATAAAAGAGGGTTTCCTTCTAGGGAAAAAAACCCTAACATAACATTTGTCATCAGATCTGCGACCTTATAATGAAAGGTCCAGATTGACTAGGAAATTACAATATTTGAATTACAAAACAAAAACAATTATGGCCCCCTCAGTGACGCAGGGCGCGCCGCCCAGGGCACGTCCACTCACAGGACCTTCCTCTCTTGGCCCGAAGAACTTAAAAGGCTCTTCAAATTCCCTATCGGGAATTTCAATACCCACAGAAATTCTCCTTATGATTTCTCTATCCAAATCGAGAAATCAGACTTTGTGGGATCGTGAGTCCTAACGTCAATATTTCGGGGCTTCTCGTGGTGAGATCCTGATGACTTCGTGCCACCTGTATTCCACTCACTCTGACTGTGGCCCACACGATCCTTTCATTGGGATATCGCGTCTCGCGACTTCGCAGTTTCTGTTGCCAAGATCACGGGCTTCAACCTACGAAACCCCGATACACGATCCTACGTGTAGATCCGATGGTTCTCCTGTGACCTAGATCCAATGGCTATCCATCTTCCTCGCTCCTCGCGTATTCATGACTTGGAGTGCCTAATACTTGGGCTCTCACCCTGTGAACTCCCGAGTTCGTGAGATCTCCCAATCTCTGCCACCTGTCCTCCTCAGTTGGATGGCTCCTAGTCCTCTTTCCACTTCGTCGCTTCATGTCCTCATGCTTTGTGACCCTTGACACCAAATTCTCAGCCCTTCCACTCACGAAATCCTGACATGCGATGTGCCACCTGTCCACTTGCCAACTCCTGTGGCCCCACACTGTTCTCGTGGTCATCGAGATATCGCGTATCATGATATCACCATCTCTATTGCACTTGTTCATGGAACCTTCTATGTCCTGAACCCCGATGTGGGGTGACACCTGTTCTCCACTCAATTTCTATGACTATGGGGTTGTCGCATTTCGGGGTTTCGCGACTCCTCCTGTACTGGTTCTCACGTCACTAGAAATCCTGATATACTGATCCCTGATGCACGTGAGAGCTTACTCCTCCATGTCACCACTTCCTCATCGCCCCATCGGGTATCGTGAAATCGCGATTCCTGATGCAATGATTCCTTGGTATTCAGAAACCCTGATTCTCTGATCCTCGACTCCTCCGAATCTACGGACACACGTCCCCACTGGTGGATGGTTAGGATCTTATCGGGATATCACGGATCGCTATTTCAAACTACCTATGTATCCTGCCTTCGAAAACCCCAATATTCTGAACTCTGACTCCTCTGGATCTCCTGACATGCGTCCTCCACAACGAACGGTTCTGATCTTATCAGGATATCGTGGATCACGATTCCAAACTACAAGATTTCTTCACTTTCGAAATTTCCGATAACTTCAATATCTTGATGACTTTTTAGGGACTCTCCTCTGCTCACTAGGGCTTAACCCCAGTGTAACTCCTACCAGATCTAACGGTTGACAGGTGTTCAGCTGCTAATCCAACGGTTCACCAGCCTTTCGATTCTAGACTCTGATGTGGCCGTAACCTCCTCACATCTTTATGAGATCCAATGGCCCACAGAACTTCGTAAAACCTCCTCAAAGGATTTTGTCTATCTGTTCCTCCTTTTCGTAAATCCACGGGGGTGACTGAATATCTCCTTGCGAGACTAGCTCGCCCACTCGCCAACCTGCGACGTCCTTGCAACTTCAAGTCGCACTTATCTACGCTGATCTTCAACAACTCAGAGGCCTATCCTTCTTGAGATTTCCTCAATTACTTTCAACCTCGATGAGGTTCTTTTCACGCACTCGTTGCGAAAGTTCTCAAACACTTCTAAGTGTTGAGTTCTTCTGGCTCTGCGCACACCTGCAGCAGCAGTCCTTCAATACTTCGGTCATTTTCATGACTGAGACTTTCCTTAGCCTGTGCACTCCCTGCATGGCTCGTATAACCCAATTTCACTCCTGGGTGTATGAGAACAAGAGTTAACTATCTGATCCTTCTGTCAACGCACTCCTTGCGGACGACTTCAATTGCACTCCTTGCAGGAATCCTTTCTCAAATAGAGAAACAATTGTAACTCATTCCACTTCTTCTCAGATTTCAATCTCAACACATGAAATCATACACACAGCATAATACAAAATGCTTAACAGGAAGTAAATACTCATGAGCATAGCATTCAACACACATACACAGAGAATAACACAACAACCATGAATCTGAATCAACTTCTTCTATTAATTCAAGATCTGTACATGGGTGTTCTTCTACAGTTCTCTGTTTCTCTCCTATGCTCTGGATTCTTCTAACTCTTCCTGAACTATGTTACAATGCACAATGAGGGTGTATATATCCGTTCCCCCTCTTTCTCCTAGAACTGTCTAATCTAATATTCAATTCTACCTACTTACATTTACTACTATAAATGCCTCTGTCTATCTCAGACGAGAGCGGGGCGCTCAAGGTATGATTAAATTTTACCAAGGCACCTTAATTAAATGATCTCATTTATGTTTAGCGCATCAACTTCAAGGGAAAATTTAAAAATTGGTGCTGGCGTGTGCCCATCTATCCTTTGTCTTCTGTGCTGGCTCACTTGTCTCAGGAGATTCTCCTGTATCATACTCCCTCACTTGAAAATTTTCCTGGGCTTCTGTCCATGAGCTCCTGCACGGTATGTCCATACTTTCGTATCTCTGCTTCAGTCTCCCAGCTGGCATCTTCAACTGGATGGCCCTTCCACTTGACCAAATATTCGAAATATTCTTTCCTTCTGGTTTTCTTACCCACTCGTTTATTCAGTATCTGTTCCATCTGTGGCTTCTCTGCAACTGGCATCTGCTTCTGCCACTGGACCTGTGGTTACTCATCACTTTCTGCTCCTGCTTCATCATCTTTATATGGATATAAATCTGAAACATTAAATTTCGGAGATATTCCGATCCCATATGGTAACTCAATTTCATAAGCATTCTGTCCCATTTTCTTCAAGATCTTGCATGGCCCAATTTTCTTCATTTTTAATTTATTATATGTTCCCCTTGGGAACCTTTCTTTCCTCAAATGCGCCAGAACTAGATCACCAACTTCAAACTGAAGTTGTCTTCTATGCTGATCTGCTCTGCGCTTGTACTCCTGGCTTGATTTCAGTAGCCGCTCCTTCACCCTAGTGTGAAGTTCTTTCATCGCTTCAACGAATTCTTCTTCACTAGCACTGCTAGTCGCAGTCTGTTCTGAATCCTTCAATTCAGAAACTCCTCTCGGCTGCATTCCATATACAATCTGAAATGGACTTTGACCTGTGCTCTTGTTTACTGAATCATTGTATGCGAACTTTTCTTGCGGCAATATGTTATCCCAGCTGCTATGGTGCTCTGTCACCAAGCTCCTCAACAAGTCTCCCAGACTTCTGTTGACCACTTTTGTTTGTCCATCCGTCTGAGGATGATAAGAAGAACTAAACATCAAATTAGTTCCTAGCTTCTTCCATAATGTCCTCCAAAAGTGCCCTAAGAACTTTGTGTCTCTGTCTGAAACTATGCTTTTCGGAAATCCATGAAGTCGAATGACCTCCTTGAAGAACATATTTGCGATGTGAGTCGCATCACTGGTCTTCTAGCATGGGATAAAATGTACCATCTTGGAAAACCTATCCACTACCACAAAGATGGAATCAACACCTCTTTGGGTCCTTGGCAACCCCAATATAAAATCCATGCTAATTTCATCCCACGACTTGTCTGGTATGGGCAATGGTTGATAAAAACCTACATTCTGCTTCCTCCCCTTTGAATGCTGGCAAATTCTACATCTGTCAACAAACTTCTTGACTTCTGACCTCATCCCTGGACAAAGGTATGACTCGTTCAGCTTCGTGAATGTCTTATCATGGCCAAAATGTCCTGCTAATCCACCACTGTGCTTCTCTTTCAACAAGTTCTCCCTCATGGAGCAATTCAGAGTACACAGTTGATTGCCTTTGAACAACAATCCGTCCTGGATCACGTACTCTATCCACTGGCTTCTATCTCTGAGAACTGGATTCTCAACTGCTTCATACGCTTCCTTAAAGTCTGAATCAATTGCGTACATGTCCTTAAGATCATCAAAGCCTAACGTCCTGACTTTGAACTCCTGCAACAACAAAATTTTCCTGCTCAAAGCATCAACCACTTTGTTAGCAGTACCAGAAATATGTTTTATCACAAAAGTGAAATTTTGCATGTATTCTACCCATTTAACATGCCTTTGATTCAACTTCTCCTATTGAGTTACATATTGTAATGCATGGTTATCACTACATAAAACAAATTCCCTTGGAATCAGATAGTGCCTCGATTTCTTCAATGCCTGTATGATGGCATAGAATTCTTTATCATACGTGGAGTACTTTTCTTTTGCCTCATTTAGCTTCTCACTGAAATATGCAATCGGTCTGTCCTCCTGACTCAAGACCACTCCTATGGCAAACCCGCTTGCATCACATTTTACCTGAAATATTTTCTGAAAATCCGGCAACACCAAAACCGGTTGCTCTGTAATCTTTCGTTTCAACAAATTGAAACTCTTTTCAGCTTCTTCAGTCCAGTGAAAAGATTTATGTCTTTTCTTGACTGTATCCATCATTGCTGCACTAATCCTGCTGAAATTTCTAATGATTGTTTGGTAGAAGCTAGCCAGTCCATGAAAACTCCTCACCTCAAATACGTTCCTCGGTGATGGCCAATTCTTGATCACATCCACCTTATTTGGATCCATCCTCAACTCATTTGCAGATATAACAAACCCCAAATAAATGAGTTATGTCTTCATGAATGAGGACTTCTTCATGTTTATCAGCAGCTTCTCTTGCTGTAGTCTCTTCATCACAATAGCCAAATGCTTCAGATGTTCAGCCTTCGTCTTGCTGAAAATCAATATGTCATCCAGATACACGATGAAAAATTTCTCGATGAACTCCTTCAGGACTTCATTCATCAACCTCATAAAGGTACTTGGTGCATTTGTCAAGCCAAACGGNATGACAAGCCATTCATACAAACCTTCGTTTGTCTTGAATGTTGTTTTCCATTCGTCACCTTCTCTCATACGAATCTGATGATATCCACTCTTCAAATCTATCTTTGAAAAAAAATTTGCTCCACTTAAGCAATCCATCAGATCATCCATCCTCGGCAATGGGAATCTATACCTGATAGTTATATTATTAATGGCTCTTGAATCGGTGCACATCCTCCAGCCTCTGTCTTTCTTCGGACTGAGTACCGTCGGAACAACACACAGACTCAAGCTTTCTCTGACCAATCCCTTGTCCAACAAATCCTAGACCTGCTTCTTGACCTCCTCATTCTCCTGTGGCATCAATCTCTACGCTGCTTTGTTTGGAAAACTAGCTCCTGGTATGAGTTCTATATGATGACTCACACTTCTCATCAGTGGCAACGAATGAGGTAGTTCATCCACTACAATATCAGCAAACTCTTCCAGTAGTTCCTGAACTTCTTCTGGCAAATCGTCCACTCTTGTGCTATTCAGAACAATTCTCGATTTTCTGACCACAAAGAATTGTGGATCCTCCTTCTTCTTAACTTCTGTAAGAAGTTCCTTCCCACTCATGAGAAGTACTGTGTTGTTTACCTCTGGCTTCGCCTCTTTATCTTCAATTGGATACAACATATGAGTTCTCCCATTCCTCTCCAGGGTATATGTATTCATTCTCCCATCATGAATTACATTTCTATCATATTGCTATGGTCTTCCCAACAATAAATGAAGGACATCCATAGGAATAACATCACCGAGTATTTTATCATTATACCCTCCTATTTTGAATTCAACTAAACACTGTCTAGTGACATTTACCTGATGCCCCTTCTGTAGCCATGAAACTTTATATGGAATCGTGTGAGCAACTGTCTCCAGCTCCAGCTTTTCTACCATCTCGGTTGAAATGAGATTATCGGTGCTTCCACTATCCACGATGACCTTGCACACTCTATCCTTGGTCTTGCAAGCAGTCCCAAAAAGACTGTTCCTCTACGTTGAATTCTCCATCTCCTTCTCTAGCATCAAAAGGACCTTCCGCATCACCAACGATCTTCCACCTTCAGCGTACTCTGCCTCAACATCTCACCTCTGTGCCTCGGCGATGTGAGTCTCTCCAGTTTCTTTCTTCTTCTCTGGACACTCGAATGACCTATGCCTATTTTTTCCACATGTGAAGCATGTGATTACTCCACCTCTTCCTCTTCCTCTACTTCTGGTATGAGGAAACCTATTATTATCATCATATCCTCCTCTCTGCTTAGTATGTTGTTCTCTTTGCTCAGCATATCACCCTCGNTCCTATTTTGAATTCAACTAAACACTGTCTAGTGACATTTACCTGATGCCCCTTCTGTAGCCATGAAACTTTATATGGACTCGTGTGAGCAACTGTCTCCAGCTCCAGCTTTTCTACCATCTCGGTTGAAATGAGATTATCGGTGCTTCCACTATCCACGATGACCTTGCACACTCTATCCTTGGTCTTGCAAGCAGTCCCAAAAAGACTGTTCCTCTACGCTGAATTCTCCATCTCCTTCTCTAGCATCAAAAGGACCTTCCGCATCACCAACGATCTTCCACCTTCAGCGTACTCTGCCTCAACATCTCACCTCTGTGCCTCGGCGATGTGAGTCTCTCCAGTTTCTTTCTTCTTCTCTGGACACTCGAATGACCTATGCCCATTTTTTCCACATGTGAAGCATGTGATTACTCCACCTCTTCCTCTTCCTCTACTTATGGTATGAGGAAACCTATTATTATCATCATATCCTCCTCTCTGCTTAGTATGTTGTTCTCTTTTCTCAGCATATCGCCCTCGCTGTAAACTTCCACCTCTCTCTGTCTGAGTTTGAGGTTTCTTCCAGTCGTCCTTGGGCTTCTGGTATTTATCTTGGGCAACCGATTTTCCTTTGGGCTGACTCCTGCCTATGCCTCGCTGACCTTGCTTACAGCTCATCTTCTCTTTAGCTTTCAAAGCCATTTGATAGGAATCCTCTACCATTCGGATGGTTTCCATATTTAATTCATCCTGAATTTCATACCTCAGGCCATTCATATACCTAGCCACCTTTTCGTCATTGCTTTCACGATGACCTGCCTTGATATTCAACCTGTAAAATTCCTCAGTATACTCCTTCACTGTCATCAGCTTCTATCTCAGGTTCTACATCCTCCTGAACAGAGAAATTTGATAATCCCTTGGAATGAATTTTGCCTTCATCTTTGCAATCATCCTATCCCAACTCTTAATTTTCTGCTTGCCTTGGCAATGCCTGTCATCTTGTAGTTCATCCCACCACAAGGCTGCATGTCCTTTTAATCTCGTGATGGCATGCCTGACCTTCTTATCCTCTTTTAATTCTTCATAATCAAAGTAAGTGTCTAGAGCTCTAATCCAATCTAGCAGCTCTTCCGCATCCAGATTTCCCTCATAAACTGGAATGTCCATCTTTACCTTTGTACTGATTCTTGCAACAACTTTAAGTAAACGTTCACTCGTTGCATCTTCTACTAGGATTTCTTCTCCTCCGTGTCCAACATCCTCTTCATCTTCAGATTCACTGGTATCTCCTACATCAGCTTTGCGCCTTTGTGATGTCCCCATGTCCTCCATTCTGGCACGAAGATTTTGTATTTCTCTCTCCATGTCTGGATTCTGCACTTGCCTACCTCTTTCCCTGGACATTTCCCTTTCCTCCTTTGGATCAGGTGATTGTCTACCCCTTCTCCTTGGCGGCATGGTAAATTCTCCTTGTCCTCTGCTACAGAAAGAAAAGAAACTTTTCTAGGCTCTGATACCACTTGACGCAGGGTGCGCCACCCAGGGCACGTCTGCTCATAGGACCTTCCTCTCTTGGCCCGAAGAACTTAAAAGGCTCTTCAAATTCCCTATCGGGAATTTCAATACCCACAGAAATCCTCCTTATGATTTCCCTATCCAAATCGGGAAATCGGACTTAGCGGGATTGTGAGTCCTAAAGTCAATATTTCGGGGCTTCTCGCGGTGAGATCCTGATGACTCCATGCCACCTGTATTCCACTCACTTTGACTATGGCCCACACGATCCTTTTGTTGGGATATCGCGCCTCGTGACTTCACAGTTTCTATTGCCAAGATCACGGGCTTCAACCTACAAAACCCCGATACACGATCCTACGTGTAGATCCGACGGTTCTCCTGTGACCTAGATCCAATGGCTATCCTTCTTCCTCGCTCCTCGCATCTTCGTGACTTGGAGTACCCAATACTTGGGCTCTCACCCTGTGAACTTCCGAGTTCACGAGATGTCCTGATCTCTACTACCTGTCCTTCTCAGATGGACGGCTCCTAGTCCTCTCGCCACTTTACCGCTGTCCTCGCGCTTCGCGACCCTTGACACCAAATTCTCATCCCTTCCACTCACGAAATCTAGACATGTGATGTGCCACCTGTCCACTTGCCAACTCCTGTGGCCCCACATTGTTCTCGTGGTCGTCAGGATATCGCGTATCGTGATATCATGATCTCCGTTGCACTTGTTCACGGAACCTTCTATGTCCCGAACCCCGATGTGGGGTGACACCTGTTCTCCACTCAATTTCTATGACTGTGGGGTCATCGTGTTTCGAAGTTTCATGACTCCTCCTATACTGGTTCTCACGTCACTAGAAATCGTGATATATCGATCCCCGATGCACGTGAGAGCTTACTCCTCCACGTCACCACTTCCTCATCGCCCCATCGGGTATCGTGAAATCACGATTCCTGATGCAACGATTCCTTGGTCTTCAGAAACCCCGATTCTCCGATCCCCGACTCCTCAGAATCTACGGACACGCGTCCCCACTGGGATGGTTAGGATCTTGTTGGGATATCACGGATCGTGATTTCAAACTAATTGTGTATCCCACCTTCGAAAACCCTGATATGATGAACTCTGACTCCTCTGGATCTCCTGACACGCATCCTCCACAATGAACAGTTCTGATCTTATCGAGATATTGTGGATCTCGATTCCAAACTGCAAGATTTCTTCACTTCCGGAATTCCCAATAACTTCAATATCCCGATGACTTTTTAGGGACTCTCCTCTGCTCACTAGGGCTTAACCCCGATGTAACTTCTGCTAGATCTAACGGTTGATGGGAGTTCAGCTGCTAATCCAACGGTTCACCAGCCTTTCAAGTCTGGACTTTGATGTGGCCGTAACCTCCTCGCACCTTTGTGAGATCCAACGACCCACGGAACTTCGCAAAACCTCCTTAAAGGATTTCGTCCGTCTGTTCCTCCTTTTCGTAAATCCACCGGGGTGACTGAATATCTCCTTGTGAGACTAGCTCGCCCACTCGCCAACCTGCGATGTCCTTGCAACTTCAAGTCGCACTTATCTATGCTGATCTTCAACAACTCAGAGGCCTATCCTTCCTGAGCTTTCCCCAATTACTTTCAACCTCAACGAGGTTCTTTGCACGCACTCCTTGCGGAAGTTCTCAAACACTTCTAAGTGTTGAGTTCTTCTGGCTCTGCGCACACCTGCAGCAGCAATCCTTCAATACTTCACTCAGTTTCACGACTGAGACTCTCCTTAGCCTACACACTACTTGCACAGCTCGTATAACCCAATTTCACTCCTGGGTGTATGAGAAAAAGAGTTAACTATCTGAGCCTTTTGTCAATGCACTCCTTGTGGACGACTTCAACTGCACTCCTTGCAAGAATCCTTGCTCAAATAAAGAAACAATTGTAACTCGTTCCACTTTTTCTCAGATTTCAATCTCAACACATGAAATCATACACACAGCATAATAGCAAATGCTTAATAGGAAGTAAATACTCATGAGCATAGAATTCAACACACATACAAAGACAATAACACAACAACCATGAATCTGAATTAACTTCTTCTATTAATTCAAGATTTGTACATGGGTGTTCTTCTACAGTTCTCTGTTTCTCTCCTACGCTCTGGATTCTTCTAACTCTTCCTGAACTATGTTACAATGCACATTGAGGGTTTCTATATCCGTTCCCCCTCTTTCTCCTAGAACTGTCTAATCTAATATTCAATTCTACCTACTTACATTTACTACTATAAATGCCTTTGTCTATCTCAGACGAGAGCGGGGTGCTCAAGGTATGATTACATTTTACCAAGGTGCCTTAATTAAATGATCTCATTTATGTTTAGCGCATCAACTTCAAGGGAAAATTTAAAAATTGACGCTGGCATGTGCCCAACTATCCTTTGTCTTCTGTGCTAGCTCGCTTGTCTCGGGAGATGCTCTTGCATCACTCAGGGATAGGGGGTGGGGGCATGAATTGTGTATCATGTAGTTTCTTTGACATGCATATGAATTAGGAAGATAATCAGGCTCTACAACCAAAAAAATATATCTTACATATATTGTCAGCTTTCCACATGAAAATCATGGTTCACCTTGGGACCCAGGGTCCTTCATTCCTCATGGGAACCTCCCACTAGTACATATGACCAAATTTGTGACGGTTTTTCATTGATATTGCCACACATATTCATCGCAATTTCCACGAAAGCCGAGTTTTTTTTTCGTCGGAATAATTTTGTCACTATATCAACGATCCAAGTGTGCGTCAAAACATCGATGAAATTATCTCTCCACGTGTCACCAGAGTCAAGTTCGGTTAACCCTTTGTATCATCGCAATTCTGACAAAATATCGTCGCAAGTATAACAAACCACCATGGCAATTATGACAAAATTTCATAGCAATTCTGACGAAAGGTTTTGACAAGTCAAAAACTTACGATGCAGATGTTGTATGTGCGACGAAAAACCATGGCAACTTGCAATGAAAATTCGTCGCAATAGCGACGACATGGATTCATCTAGATCAAAGTTATGATGAATATGATGTATGTGCGACGAAAAACTGTGGCAACTTGCGACAAAAGTTCGTCGCTATTTCCATGGTGGTCAAAATGCAAATTTTTTTTCCGACGAACTAGCGTCGATATTGCGACGATGTCATTAAGTTTTTAAAAAGAAATTACACGAGATATGGTATTACCATATTACATTGTAATATGGTATACCATATTACAATGTAATATGGTATACCATATTACAATGTAATATGGCATTACCATATT
>JASDQU011246455.1:5873-19362 GCA_032191745.1 Picea mariana | reverse complement strand
TATATCTGTGTTTATGGTTGCATCTCTGATACATTTATGTTATATTATTGAATATCTGTGATATCTCTGTGAATTTCTTTATTATATCTCCGCTCTCATTTCGTGCCGAAAATAATCTGGATCATTCATGCGTTGATAAATGAAGGTTCGTCTGTTAGTATTTTGTCCTCTATTGCTTGGAAAGCTTTGGGTTATCCTCAGCTTGTGTCGGTTACCCAGAATATTTTTGCTTTTAATAGAATAACTAGTCACCCTTTAGGAGTCCTTCCTTAGTTTCCCGTAACTTAGGGAGGGAAAACTGTCTTGATTGATGTTATGGTAGTCCAGGACCCCTTGGATTTTGATTTACTCCTTGGGCGAGATTATGTCTATGCCATGAAAGCTATCGTGTCCACTCTTTTTCATGTGATATCTTTCCCTCATGATGGAATAATTGTGGCTATTGATCAACTTTCATGCGTTGGTCCTGACTTGATTACCAACCCAATGACCTCCCTAAACGGTTCTTATATGTAAACGGTATCGCCCCCGCCACAGGTCAATTATGTGGCGTTATCTCCCATGCCTTCTGTTGTCGATGAAGATGACTTAGATCTGACAGTTGACATGGTGATATCTTCAGTAGGGTATTTAGAGAATGATCTCCTTACCCCTGACATGAACCTCGACATGTGTTCCTTCCAGAGCATTGTTATTCCATACAGTGAAGATCTCTTGGAAGCCATGACCGAGTTTTGTCCCTTGACATGGTTTCATTCCAGAGCATTATCCTCTTGGAAGCCATGATCAAGAAGAGGTCATGAGCATAGTTTCTCTTCTCTGTGGAAAGCTCGTTAAAAAATTAAATAGAGGCTACGAGCGTAGTTTCTCTTCTCTGTGGCAAGCTCGTTAAAAAATGAAACAGAGGCTATGAGCATGGTTTTCCTCTCTGTAGCAAGCTCATTAATAATTGAAACAAAAATCTGGGGATTGAACCCGGATCCTTGAGCATAGTTATTTTCCCGTGTCAAGCTCATTAAAAAATGAAATAGTCACCTCTCCCACCAGGCTGAGTCTTTTGTTAGATCTCGTAGATGTCGAGTCGAGTCTTTTGTTAGGTCTCGTTTTTGAACCTTCATTTCATCCACTTGTATCCTTTTTCTCCATCTAGTACAAAGATTGGTGATAACCTCGAAGTCGATGAATGAAATGAATCTTGGGGGGGCATGTCTCCAGCCTTTGATTATCATTCTGGAGTTAAGCCACTAGATTTTCATGCTGGGGGCATAATACCAACCATCCATGGGTATCGCAACCTTTGGAGATTACGTTGGGAATTTACAAGCATAGTTTAATTTTGTTTCAAGCTTGTGTAAAAATGAAACCAATATTGAGCATGGTCTTAGTTCCTTCTCACGCTCGAAAAAACATGAGAACACAACTGATTAAACTTTTATCTATTTTTTGGACTCACATGGATACACGAAAAAGGAACCCCCTGGAGTCGTCTTTGAGCTATTTTCAAGCTCTCTAAACATGAAAAGATTGTCGAGTGATCTTGCTTCCTTTCCCACTCATTAAAAGGTTTGAAAGGGAATCTTTCAAGTGACAATTTATCTCTTTTTTGGCCTTGCGAGACTAACATTACGAAAAAGGGAAACCCTGGAGTCATCTTTGATTTCTTTTCAAACTCTCTAAACATGAAAAATCACTGAGTTAACCTTCTTTGGACTCGTTAAAAAATCATACATTGAAGGGCCCATATGGGACCGAACCCTTACTTCTTCCAGGTCATTAAACAAAGGAAGAGGGACTTACCGAAGGTGAGTTATATCGATCATATGTTACCCTCCTCGAGCTCGTTAAATTAAAAAGAGGTACTCATCTATCTGGATGGGGGGGAATTTTGAAGGAAGCAAGCCAAGCAGTTTTTGAAAACATCACAGGTCACTCTTACGGTCCCCCTTAAACATGATACTTTATCTTTGCATACATTTTAATCCATTGAACCTCTGAACTGAACCAATCCTCTGAGTTTCTTTACTCCTTTGGGCCACCCGACGAAAGTCACAGTATCCACTACATCATCATGTTTTGGTCCATGTCATGTTTTTGTTGTTGTGCCTCAATGTTCAAGGGAAGTATCTACCTCGAGAGTCAACCATCACAAATTTCATGTCTCAACGCCTGCTTCAGTCCGTTCTCATTTGATTCATCACCTTATATCTCTATGTTAGTTTTGTGTTGTTGATGGGGGATACATTAAGGCCCTCCTTCAACGAGTCTGTTCCTGTCGACTTCAACACATTATCCAGGAACTAGACCTAGAAACCAGTTAGTACCTTGGGACCTTCATGCCTCAATGGCAGGCCTCCTCGCTTCCGACATTAGGTTTACATAATTGACTTGTGATCAGATGATTCCATGAATGTTCAACTTCATCTCATTTATTCACATTCTCTGGAATGTACTAGGGTACCTTGGGAATCATTGACATCAATGGTGATTTCCCTCGCACTTGTTAACGGTTTACCTCATTGACCGGTAATCAAGTGGTTTCTACCATGTTCAACATCAGGACATCTATTCACATGGTTAGATTCATATTGCATAGAGATCGGAAAGAAGACCCTGGGTTGAGTGATCACTCTGATATATACTTTGCCCAGGTTGCAACAGAGTTTCTTTTGAGAATATTGGTACATATATTATCACATAGATCCACTTTGTATTGGTTTGTGGCTATGTCTTGTCGTCTCATATCTCCACTATGTATTTTTCATGGCTACGATCAATTCATGTCATGGAAGTATAGATCCACATTGTATCTTTGGTGGCTATACCCTTTTATTAATATAATTATGGATCCGCAGTGTATCTTATGGCGACCATACCTTGAAAGTCTTTATCACTCAAGCATAGGTATGTCTACCTTGGGTTTGAAACATATCATAACATTTGTTTGATGGTTGTATACAGCTTCTACCAGGTTCTCTGAGTCCATGTCCTTGCTTGAAATAATCTACAAAGTACTTCAGTCATCATTTTTTGTCTTCTAACTTCGCACTTTGGGGGGAAATATTTTACACATCAAAATTAGTCACTTCAATGATGACCTATTGTTGTCATTACAAGTGTCGCAAGTGTCTCACTTTGGCCACAAATGTTGCAAGTGTCGCAAATATCATACTGTCATATTGTCTATGTCGTATCTCGAATGACATCATAGGAACACTGGAGACATCCTTAGAGACTAGTTAAAATAAAGATATGTCATTTGACGAAGAGTACAAAGCTTTTGCCTTAAGAAAGACCACTTGAAAATCATTTTTGAAGGGCAGCGCTCCCCTACCCACTAGTAGGGAGCGCTAGCGCTCCTTCCCTTCCTTTGGGGGAGTGTTGCAACGCTCTTTGCACCATTCTGGGGGAGCGTTGTGTTGTTGAGGAAATCAGGGAAAGATCCCCCTTATCTCTGAAGTTAGTTTGATTCAAACCTGAGGTCAAGGCTGGATCTTAGGGAGGATCCACAACTGATGGAGAAATATCCTCAACCTATCCCAAGAATCTCTAAGGTGGTTGGGCCTCTCAAAGCCTATATAAGAAGGCCTCCTCATGGTGAAAGGGAGAGACATTGAAGGCATCAAACTTATGATCTCATAAGGGAGAATAATCAATGAAAGTATAGTCATTCTGATCGTGGAAATTTTGAGCAAGGGTTTGGACAAAGAGAGCTTGGTGAGGCTGTTGCATCTGCATCTATAGTTCTAATCACTTTTCTTTGTTTTCATTAATATATATATGTGTGCTTGGCCTGTTTCCTTCAAGTTTGTGAATGTTTCATGAACTTGTTTCTTTTGATAGATCTATTTTGAAGCTAATAATGGTAGAATAGGAAGTATGTTTTGTCAGTGTTTCTCATTGGATTGCAGGACCTTCTGAAGAGCTTGGAGATCAAGATCAGCCTGGATCGAGCAAGGACAAACGTCGTTAAAGGTACTTATTCTCCTTTCTTCTTCTTCCTTGACTAGTTTAGCTTCGTTAGAAGGAATGTCAGTATCCAACATTAGCACCTTTCTGTCTTGGTTATAGGGGTCTAGGATCCAAGAGGAAGTTCACCTGTCAACGGGGGGATTTTCTTATAACACCTCCCTCTGCAAAATACACCAGGGTTGTTCAAGAAACAACCAAATTCAAAATCAGAGAGTACATGGAGGGGGACGTAGTATGGATGTGGGATACCAAGAAAGGGGAGCCTACTAATGTCAAAGAAAGTGCTCAATGTTGGCTTGGACCTTTCAAAGTTGGAAGAAAGTCATTTGATGACTCTTATTACCTATCTACATTGGAAGGAAGAAGGCGTCCATTACCAGTCAGTGGGAACCTCCTCAAGTCCCACCAAGGTGGGGGGACGTGACTTCACAGGTAAGTGCAGGTAAGTAGGTAGTCATTTTCATTCATTGTATATACCATTTGCATTTCATGCTAGAGTAGTTTTCTTTCATATTTGTACATATTCTTGTTTTTATATATATGAGCTAGGAGTGATATCACCACCCCAAATGATTAATAATAGCTTCATGATTGAGATTAAGAAGGCTACAGGTTGTGCCAGAGTTGGAGCCAGATGTTATCCCCCACTTTACGGATAACTATGGAGATTATGTCTTGAGGCCCACAGGTCCTAGACATGGAGTATTGAGAGCCAGATTGACTTGAGCATGGCCCTGGAGGGCCCATCTTTTCTTCCTTCCGCACCTAGACTTTGTCAACAACAGCAACATCCATCACCTCGGCCTAGTCCTGTAGCAGAAGTGGATCTTTCTTCATGAGGTAATGAGTCCGAGTATCATGGTATGTGTCACTCTGATCCTCAAAAACCTTTGAATGTGTGCATTTTATTCTTTTTGTTTCTAACAGGTGCTTGGATCTTATGCTTATCCACTTGACCATATCTAGGGGGGATGACAAGATTCCCTAGTAAGATTTTTCCCATAGGTTTTGAGTTGCCACTAGGGGGATTCATGAGAAGCCATCGTCCGCTCCCACCATACTTACCACTTTCCATCTTTCTCCCGCTTATCCATCCCATTACATTGGTCAAGGAATTGGGTTGGCCAAATATTTAAGGGTTGCACCTTACCTTGTAGGAAGAAGGGGCTAAAGGCCCAGAGGGTAAAAGCAGCTGGAAAAAGATAGAAGCCTAAAAATGAAACCTCAAGATGCTTCGCCTAGGGATCCCCAAGAAATCAATAAAAATCTTCTCGGCAAGGAACAAAGGGACCCATAAAAAATAATAAAACAAGACCTAGTCAGAGGATAGGGGGTCTCATCACGAGCCAGCCTATTAGGTCCATGGGCATCTAGAGGTATGACACTACTAGCAGCTAGTTACCACGCCAGGGTAGTGGCTCTTGGTGGCATAGACAAGAGAAAGGGGGTCTCATCACAAGACAAGCTTCTCATTTCTATGAAAGTGCTTGTGGGTAACAATCCAAGGCAGTGTCCCCTGATTAGCTTCTTGAAAGAAAAAAGAAATAAAGAATAAAGATAAAAGGCATGAATGGGCTTGGAAACATTTTCATTCATGACAGGTGAAACTCACCCTCTACAGAGGCACCCACAGGTAAGCCATGTATTTCCCTGCTATCACTGCACCCCTTGTCCAGACATCCCTTACCACTTCATCCACTCACATGGCTTGGATTTGATTTCTCCTGGAAACATCCCACATCCAGTGAGAATTTGCCCAATAGGACGTCTCCCCTGGGCCTACCACCCTAAATATAAAGAGATACCCTATTGAGGTGACAGTGATAGGGTAGTCTCTTGTTGCATCAGTTTGTCTTCTTTACCTCTCCTTTATCCTTCAAAGTACAATCTGTGCGATAACAGGGCTCATCCATCCTACCCCTTACTCGGTCAAACCCCCTTTGGTCTCTCCCTCCTTGGTTCATAGGAGGTCTTTGGTCTCTACCCCCTTGGTTTAGAGGAGGTCTAGGGGTAAACCTCATCTTTGTTGTTGATCCTAAGTTCCAAGTCTTCAATATCGCATCATGCAAGTTGGAAGGCTTAAAATCCTTGACCCAACGCCTCAAGGGCTCCATCAACCCTTCTATGAAGAGCATCATAAGTCTCGATTGAGACACATCATGCACCATAATTGTTATCCTGTGAAACTATTCTATGTAAACCTCTGGTGATCTTGTCTATCTAAGTTGGGTGAGTTCCCTAAAAGGTAGCTCTGAATCCCCCTGGTCAAACCTGTCAATGAGCCTTTGTGTAAACTCTGTATAAGAAGTGATTTGATTGTGACCTAGTGTGGTCAACCCATGGTACCACCAATCATGAGCCTTTACCTCCAATTACATGGTGGAAAACTTGATGGAATCCATCTCCCTCATGGGGTTAAGTTGTAGGTAGGTATCAAGCTTTTACACCCATGCTTATGCAATCACCTTGAAAGATCCATCAAAATAGGGAATTTCCATATTTCCTACCCTGCGCTCCAATTCATAGTTAAGTCTTTGATATTGTTTAGGCTTACCCCAAAACTTGATTCCACAATACTAATCTAGTGTGACTTGCCTCTGGAACCCTGCACTCAAGGAGTGATACTCCAAGGCATATTGCTCAAAGTTGTCATCAATTTCATCCTCATAGTTGTGTTGTGGTTGGTTATCTACGAATGTTGGTAGGTAGGGTCTAGGGGTGGTCCTACTTTGTGTTGGCCCCTGGGGATATCCACCTCCATAAATATGTCCCTCAGTGTGATAGTGAGGGCTATGCTCCTGTTGAAGTCTACTTCCCCCATGAGACCCACTAGCTTCCCTGTTTGCATAAATTTTTGGTCCCTTTCTTGCATGGGTCATCTATAATAGGAGTTGTGAAAGCATATCCTGGCTGGCATTCACTTTTTCCAGAGTCTCCCTCATTTCAAACTTTCCCCTGCACATTTCTTCATCGTTCTCCTGTAGATGGTGCACAAGTGCACTTTTTGTCTGATTTATTGAGTGTTGTAACTCCTTGGAAAAACCTGCTAGAATATGTGGCTCACTTTGCTCACTTGAACCCTCCATCTCTGCCTATTTTTCACTTGTCTTCTTCCTGGGTCTGCCCATGTAAATACCACTGAACGTCTGCATGTGTTTATCCCCATTGGCTGGGAAGATCGATGCTTTGATACCACTGTAATGTTCCCAAGCCAAGCTTTGATACCACTGTAATGTTCCCAAGCCAAATTTTTGGCTTGGAACACTAACTGCTCAGTGTTGGTTTGTGTTTGCTTATGTGTTTACAGGTTTACTCATGGAGTTGTGCATTAGGGTTTATATGATGGTAATTAAGCAATGTAACAATAGATCTAAATCATATATCATAAACAAGACAAGATACAATAAGGAACACCAATATAGAGCCAATAATGTGAAATCTGGCCTTTATTTAGATAGTATATAGATCCTTGTAACAAGAGATCTATAGATCTGGAAGAAAACCCCAATAATATCAAAGATGGGATGCCAGGTGCTACAATGATAGTCAATACAATGATAATAGCCTTCCAAAGGTTCTCTGAAGAGAAGATCCAAGCCTCCAAAGGCCAACAGCTGCAAGAGAAGACTGATGAGATGAGACCCTGATCCAATATGGTGCCAAGCCCCTCCAATTGGCTGAGTTGTGCATTTCCCTGGCTTTTGTAGAACCCCTAAGTTTTGGCCCTCCTCTTTCTCAGTGTTTAATGGAAACCTGCACAGGAGATCTAGCTAAAGCAAGTGCAAACAAATCTTATCAAGAAAGGAAGAGAGATTCAATATGAAAGAATGAGAAAATATAATCACACTACTCCAATGAGATGATGATTGATACATAGATCCTGATCAATATGATACAATGAATGAGGGGAATACACTCATATATAAGGCAAAACATTCCATAATTAAGAAAAGCAATCAAGCAGTTAGCTTTCCTTAGGAATGCATGCATGCATAATAGTGATGGTAAAAACAGAAAGTCTAAAATAGAACTAGTCAGTTAACTCCCACTGAACTAGTGTGTCGAAAATAGAAATTTCTCCAACACCCCCCCTAAACATCACTATGGAGTAAAAAATGAGTCCCGACTACCAGGCCATTTTAGGTACTCATGTACAATGCAACTAATGAACACTGAATAAAAGTTAGGAAAGAGGGAAAACCACGTGGGAACAAAACTCCCCCTTAAAATATAATGTATCAAAAGAAGAAAATAGCAGTTGCTAGACAACTGTGCTCTTCACTACAAGACGATCCCGCAAAGTCTGAAACTTCTGATCATTGAAAGTATTCGTGAAGATGTAGAAATCTTTATGGATCTGATGAAGTCCTTTGGCAACCTGTCGGGCCTTGTACCTCTTGATCCCTGATGCAGGAGCATCGTAAGCAGCCAGCCAAGCGGGCATGAAGGCAGAAGACAGCTGGAAAGTGCAACACACATTTTACATGTTTTGGAAATTTTTTTGAAGCATTAATGAAATGGTTAAAGGGAAGTGTACTTGCATATTGTAAATAGATCATGAGCAATTCGCTCTCATCTGCAGGAGGTAGAGGAATTTATGCATAGTGAATGAAAGTAGGTAGATTTAAATTCTAGATTAGATAGTTTTAGGAACAAGAGGGAAAACGGATATAGACACCCTCATCTTTGTATCATTGTATCATTAGAACATTAGCATAGAGCAAGAGAAGGGAGAGCTGTAGCAGAGAGTTGAGAAGAAGAACTCATGTACAGGAGCTTTGAATTAATATATAAAGCTTTAATTCAGATCTATGTTGTTATGATGTTTTCTATTTGTACATGTTAAATGGTCTTCTTACAGTTGTTTTATGCTATCTATTATGCATTTGATTTAGTACTGTGAATGTATGATTTCATGTTGAATGTTTGAATCTGAGAGAAGGAGAATGAGTTTCAATTGTTTCTTTTCCTGAGTGAGAGAATTTCCTACGAGGAGTGCAGTGAAACGTCCGCAAGGAGTGGGTTGACGAAGGTTCAGAGTTCATCTTTAAAAGCTCAGGTGGGATACCGTTGTTCTCATTCCCACAGAAGTGCAGGCAAAGCACAGGATCTGTGCAAGGTGTGCACAGGTTGGGCGAAACCTTAGAATTTATCAACTAAGGTTGAGAGATTGAAAGACTGTTGTTGCAGAGAAAGTGCACAGAGTCGGGGGTTCAAATACGCTGAGGTATTCGAAGGATTGCCGCAAAGAGTGCATGCAGAAGTCTTCTTGAAGACCTGAGTTGCGAAGAAAGATCAAAAGGGTTAGGGCCCTCGAATCATTCAAGAGAAAGTGGGAAGCCCAAGTGGTGTGCAGAAGTCACGTCCCAGAGAAGGATCGCAGAGTTGATTTTTGAACTAGAGGTTCTTGAGGAGGAACTAAATGGTCGGAATTCTCCGAGGAGAGCTCCTGAAATAGCGAGGACCATAGCATCCAAGAAAGTTGCAGGGTGATTAGAGGTAGGTGAGATTACCACTATAGGATCCAGAATCAACGTGGATCGTTGATCGTGCTTTGCACAAGCCGTCGGATCATTTTGGCATTTCGGGGATCCTAACGACAAGGAGTTCAGCACAGCGAAAAGAAAGTCCTGAAGTCGTGAGTTGCAACAGGAATTGGATTAGAGGTTTTGGATTTTGGCACTTTGGGTGTTGGAAGACGAAGGAGACAGCGCTTTAGGAGCGAGAGTCCCGAAAACCTGAAAGAGTGACAAGTGGCAGGAGTCTACGTCAAAGGTAGAAAACCGCAAGGGCGACAGGTGGCGTGTCTTTGTCAATTGGCGAAGTCAAACCTTGTGGACCGTTTCGGGTTTTGGAGGTCGAAGGACGGAGAGCCTTGCATCCGGATTCGCGAAATCACGAAGTCTGAAACCCCGATGAAGTGAGAAGCCCGTTGAAAAGTCAACCTTTGTCGAGTGCATCGGAGTTCAGAAATTTGGGTTTCGGAAGTTGTAGAGATAAGAACCCTCGACATCAGAGATCGCGAAATCGCAAAACCCGAAATCCTGAAGTTGCGAAGGGCGTGATCCTATTTTGGGTCAGGAGATTTGGGTTGATGGTTCATGTTTGATCGCGTGAGCACACTCATAAGGACCTGTGGAAAAACATTGTTGTGTGTGAAGGTTATTTCCCAAGGGGAAACCAAAGAGTCTATTAGACTCAAAGGGAAGATTTAGAGCGATCCTGTGCGGACCTTGACCCGAGGGTTTGGGGGTCTGCGTTAGTTGTGGTATCTCGGTGCACTTTCTCTGCAATAGCAATCTTTCAATCTCTCAACCTTAGTTGATAAATTCTAAGGTTTCGCCCAACCTATGCACACCTTGCACAGCTCCTGTGCTTTGCCTGCACTTCTGTGGGAATGAGAACAATTGTATCCCACCTGAGCTTTCAGAGATGAACTCTGAACCTTCCTCAACGCATTCCTTGCGGACGTTTCACTGCACTCCTCGCAGGAAATTCTCTCACTCAGGAAGAGAAACAATTGAAACTCATTCTCCTTCTCTTAGATTCAAACATTCAACATGAAATCATACATTCACAGTACTAAAGCAAATGCATCACAGATAGCATAAAACAATTGTAAGCAGACCATTTAACATGTACAAACAGAAAACATCATAACAGCATAGATCTGAATTAAAGCTTCATATATTAATTCAAAGCTCATGTACATGAGTTCTTCTTCTCAACTCTTTGCTACAACTTTCCCTTCTCTTGCTCTATGCTAATGTTCTAATGATACAATGATACAAAGATGAGGGTGTCTATATTCGTTTTCCCTCCTGTTCCTAAAACTGTCTAATCTGGAATTTAAATCTACCTACTTTCATTCACTATGCATAAATGCCTCTACCTCCTGCAGATGAGAGCAAATCCCTCATGATCTGCTTACAATACACAAGTACGCTTCCCTTTAACCATTTCATTAATGCTTTAAAAACATTTCCAAAACATGTAAAATGTGTGTTGCACTTTCCAGCTGTCTTCTGCCTTCATGTTCGCTTGGCTGGCTGCTTACGATGCTCCTGCATCAATCCCATGGACCCATCTACACCTAAAAATATTCCTTTTTGGTGGACGTGGCACTAGATTCCAAGTATGGTTATGTAGGAGTGATTCATACTCCTTCTGCATGGCTGCTTTCCATAATGGATTTCCCACAACCCTATTGTAGTTATGTGGATCAGTAGATTGAACCATATAGCAATGCATGGGCATCGTAGGTTCTAAAGCTAAAAGTACATGAGAAGGCTCCTCATGTTGAGATCGATTCATCCTCAAATCCAATGGATTCCCTACAAGGTTACCTCCTGCCTGAAGTCTGGTCTGTGCCTTCTTGGGCATATGTTGAAGCTTCAGTCCTGGCTTCTTATCTGGCTGTACTACATGCTTATTTCCATGTATAGAATCTGAGTGTATGGAATCATCTCTGATGTCTGAAACTGATGGAAGAACAAGAGTATATGCATGTTGCAATGGAGGTGCATGAAAATTACTCTCCTTATGTGTAAGTAGAATAGAGGAGTCATCGTCAAAAAACTTAGTGAATTTATACAACCTTGACTTGTGATCCACCTCACCAATTGCAATGATGGAATTGTCATGGAATTGAAAAGCAATCAAGTAGTTAGTTTTCCTTAGGAATGCATGCATGCATAATAGTGATGGTAAAGATAGAAAGTCTAAAATAGAACTAGTCAGTTAACTCCCACTGAACTAGTGTGTCGAAAATAGAAATTTCTCCAACACTCTTTTTGTGCTCCTAATGCTCCAAAAATTTCTCGGAATGTAGATCAAGATACTAGAAACCCCCTGGCAAAGTATTAGGCTGAAGGGTGAAGTTCTAACCCTCCAAATGAGCAAACCCTCAATTGGTTTGCGCCCCTCTGGTTGACTAAATCTCCAATATTTCGGCCTCACCTCTAGAAGCCTCCAACTGCTACAAAAATCACCGGAATGATAGATCGGTCCAAGACAATCCATCTGGTGAAGTCTCAAGATGATCTATGAAGATCTAGGCCACCAAATAATGAAAACTTGCTTCTACAGTGCGCCACTCTCTCCTCCAAGTCGTGCCAAGCTCCAGGAAATAATCTGTTGGTAAAACCTCCTCCTGAATAGACTAGAAATGATGCCCTAGACCATACTAAGCAAACCTAGATGTTTCTTTGCCAAAAATCCCCCTCCTTACTTCAAATCTAACTGATCTTCTCAAGGTGGTGCGCCCCCCTACTGGAAACCCCCTAGGTTTCACACTAGTTTGCCTCTGTCAATAGATTTGACCCCTGCAACACTGTAGAATGGTGTGGGAGAATTGTTGCACCTCCGATACCAAGATTGGATCAAGAAAGGTGGGATCTTTCACCACCGAGTTGATCTCTAGGGTTTTATTCACAAAACCCTCAAAACTGCTTGTGCTCAAGAGCTCCAATGCAAAATATGATAATAATCTAGAATGCCTTAGAAGTGCGCCCTTCCTTTCTTTTATACCTCCAATCTATTCTATTGTTGAGTTAGTTAACCCCTAGGTTTAACTCTTAACTTAACTCACCTTTTCTTTTCTTTCGTTGAGTTACCCTTTTTCACACAAAGTCAACTCAGTAATATAATGTTGTGCTTATGAAGTGTCTTCTAGTTGACTTTGTCCCCATGATGCATGAGACTATAGTCTAGTGGGGATAGCTAGACTACTGAGTCTCTCCAGACCTCTTAATCAAGAGGTGGGGGACATTACATGTCCAAGCAGGCGTTCTATAATCAAAAGCAACTTAAATACAATGCCTCAAATATTAGGGTGATTACCTGCCACAATACCTGACTTATATCACATGGAGCAAGACCCATCTTCCTTCCAGAAGCTAGATGATGTGTTGGATGCGCTAACAATGGATCTAAGTGTGGTGATAGAGCGAGTTTCAGTATGTGCAAGTGGACATTGTTAGTCATGTGATCTCTCGGCACTCCATATCTACAACCTGAGGGCCTTGAGACATCATCTCCTTAGTTATCCCACAAAATGGGGATAACAATGACAAACTCTTCAATGGAATATCCACAACAATTTACAGATCATCTTCGAGCTTTTAAGAATTTTTCATGTACCTTGTACCTCTTGTTTTAGCTAGCTACTTTGATCTTTATCTACTTGATAGTGTTGCTATAGAAGCTACTTTCCCACTATTGTTGTATCTACATTGTTATACTTCTTTACTCCCATTGACCTACTTTTTGTGGTCATTTATTACACATTAATAAAATTATCTTATCTTATCTTTGATTAGTTAGCTTGGTTCATTCAGCCAACATTTTTTGTAACAATGTGTAAAATAATTTGTCTTCCAAGCCAAGGAAAGAATATAAAAGGAAGAACTAGAACTTCTTGATATTTTATGAGGAAGATTGTACAACAGAGTTGCAAAGTATCATGCATAATGACATACAAATCCCAATACAAATAACCCCACCTCATCATTCATTTTCA
>JASDQU011246454.1:0-18715 GCA_032191745.1 Picea mariana | reverse complement strand
TATAAACAAGTGCGAAGGTGACGGGGATGGGGAAGAGAAAGTAAGGAATGGCCAAGTATGAAAAGTGGTTAGACGGGTTTCAAAATAGGGTGACAAGGGATTCTCAGGAGAGGTGAGGGTCCGACGCTCAAATTTTATGTCTTGGAAATTTTGACTGCAAAAGGCGTAAAAGGGAAAAGTGCATGATGGGGCAGTCCAGAGGCCGGTTTGTATATTTGTGAAATTTCAGGTGTTGTTTGCAGGTCTTGGAACAATGGAAGGGAAATCTTGATCCCGTCTATCTGGGAACCCGCAATAGAAAAAGTGGCTAAGTATGGCATAGGGAAATGGTTGGTCGGACTCGTTTTCGCTAATATATTGAAATTTGTAATAGATATCCCATTATGTGGCAACATCTTTTCTGTATGTATATCGCGGAATTTCGGGTGTTGTTTTCACATTGCGGAACAATGCAAGGGAAATATTGAACCCACCTATCCGAGAATCCGCAAGAGAAAAATTCGGTAAGTATGGAACAGGGAAATGGTCAGTGGAATTCGTTTTCACTAATATATTGATATTTGTAATAGATATCCCATTGTCTGGCAAGATATTTTCTGCATGTTTTTGGACAAGTTGTGTAGGAACATTTATTATGACAGTCTCCTCAAGGCATAGTGATTTTTCAGCATTAAACCTTAGTTATTGCATACTTTGAAAGAAGTGTGAAGATGGCGCGCACAGGAAACATCGATTAGGAATTGGATATTTCGTGAACCCACCAACTCGACGATCTGTGAAATAGATTCGAAGAAATGGAAAAGTATGGAAAGCAGATGGACGGGCTTCAAAAGGGGGTGACAATAGTTCCACAGGAGACGTGAGGACCCGACAGTCAAATTATAGGTTTTGGAACTTTTGAGTGCAAATTGTGTAACGCAGAAGAGGGTATGATGTGAGAGTTCGGTTGTAAATTTGTATATCATGGAAGTCAAGGTGTTGTTTGGAGGTCACGAAACAATGGAAGTGAAATATAGAGCCCGCCTACCTGAGAATTCGCGGTCGAAGAAGTGGCTAGGTATGGAATGGGGAAGCATTCGGTCAAAGTCATGGTATAAAAGAACGAATACAAATGTGAACCTGTGAGCCTGCCAACCCACACATCTAGACATTTTCAGAAAAACAACTAAGTAATGAGAAAGAGGAAGTACAGGGGAAAGAGAAATGAGACTTTGGTTAAGTATAGAAGAAGGAAAAGAAGGGCTAATATATTCAAATCTGTAATATATATCCCATTTATTGGAAAGATATTTTTTGCATGTTTCTGGAGAAGTTGTATACTTATTGCATATACTTGAAAAGAAGTGTGAAGGTGGCAAGCATAGGAAACAACGACTAGGAATTGGAATTTGGATAAACTCGCCAAACTCGATGATATACGAAAGAGATTCCAAGAAATGGCCAAGTGTGGAAAGCGGTCGGACAAGCTTCAAAATAGGGTGACAAGGGTTCCCAAGGAGACATGAGGCCTTGACAGTCAAATTGTATGTATCAGAACTTTTGAGTGAAAACTGTGTAACACGGAAGAGGGGCTGATGTAAGATTCCATAAGTAAATTTGTATATCGCGGAAGACGAGGGATTGTTTGCAGGTTAAGGAACATTGGAAGTGCAGTCCACCTATCTGGCAACCCACAAGAAAAATATTATGGTAAGTATGGAATTGGAGGCATGAAACAGTTTCCAAGAAATGGTGAAATATGGAAAGCGGACGCATGGGCTTCAAAATGGGGTGACAATAGTTCCCTAGGAGACGTGAGGACCCAAAGGTCAAATAGCAGGTCTCGAAACATTTGAGTGAAAATTGTGTATGATGGAAGAGGGTATTATGTGGGAGTCCGACAGTAAATTTGTATATCGCAGAGGTCCGGGTGTTGTTTGTAGGTCACATAACAATGGAAGTGCAATATAGAGCCCACCTTCCCGAGAATCCTCGATCTGAAAAGTGGCTAGGAATGGAATGGGAAGCAGTCGGTCGGAGTCACAATATAAAATCATGAGTGAAAATGTGAACCCGTGAGTGTGCCAACCAGCACATTGAGACATTTTTGGAAAAACGACTGAGTAACCAGAAAGAGAAAGTAGAGGGGAAAAAGAAATGGGAATTTGGTTAAGTATAAAAGAGGGAAAAGAAGGGCCAATATATTAAAATCTTTAATAGATATTCCATTTCCTGGAAAGACCTTTTCTATATGTTTTTGGAGAAGTTGTATACTTATTGCATATACTTGGAAATAAGTGTGAAGGTGGCAGGCACAAGAAACAATGACTAGAAATTGGAAATTTCCTGAACTCTCCAGCCCGACGATCTGCGAAAGAGATTCCAAGAAATGGCCAATTGTGGAAAGTGGTCGGACGAGCTTCAAAATAGGGTGACAAGGGATCCCGAGGAAATGTGAGGCCCCGAAGGTCAAATTGTATGTATCGAAACATTTCAGTGCAAAATGTGTAACATGGAAGATGGGATGATGTGGGAGTCTGGAAGTAAATTTGTATATTGCAGAAGTCGGAGTGTTGTTTGTAGGTCACGGAACAATGGAAGTGCAATGTAGAGACTGCCTGGGTGGGAACCCATGATCGAGAAATTGGCTAGGTATGGAAAGGGGAAGTGCTCGGTTGAAATCATGATATACAATCATGGATGGAAATGTGAACCCGTGAATCTGCCAACCCACATAACAAGACATTTTCGGAAAAAAATGACTAAGTAACCAGAAAGAGAAACTATAGGGGAAAAAGAAAGGGGAATTTGGTTAAGTATAGAAGAGGGAAAAGAAGGGGATAAAAGAGTGGGAAAATAGAAAAGCGGAGGACAATTTTTGTAAGAAGGAATTGGTCTCAAACAAGCCCCATTGTTGCAAAACCATCATTTTCTAGTCCAATATTTTATCCACTTACTCGTTTTCTATTGTGCTTGTACCATTAAAAAGGGTGTGAGCAAATGGTTTGTTGAAGATTAGTTTTTATTGCAACTTGTGGGAGTAATTGTGTTCTTGATACATTCTTCCATGACTTTGACATATTAACTTAAGTATTAAACTTATTGCATGATGGTTTGTTAACATTAAATCCTAATAATTTCATGTCTAGAAACACCAATGTTGATCTTGAATTTTAATAGTGTAGTTCATTTCATAGTCCCATTTGACTACAACCACCATTGATCAATTTTTATTTTTTTTATTCGCGAACGAGAAATTTGGTAATTTCATTAATAAAGTTAAAAGTGCTCAAATAGAGGCCATGGTATGGACAACTAATAAAATGTTCCCTTTCGGAGTAAAGGAATCAAGGAAGCGAAAGGGAAATAAGAAATATTTTTCTTAGCAAGGCTAAGATGAAAACGGAATTTCTAGGGCGAGGCCCCGACTGCCGCATTGTGATTTGGTATTTCTATGTTCTATATGCATTACGAATAGAATTGAATGTTGGTTTGAAACTGTCTTAAATTCATTTTTGTTTCCATAAAATCCTGATGGGATCAACACAATGCATTGTCATATAATTTTTAAATTCTCCATATTATATCAAATTACTTGAGCCAATACAATATTCAATAACTACGAGACTATCTAACCATGTCAATGAGAAGAGGTGTTAAATTCAACAAAGAAGAGAAACCAAGACTCAAAGGCAAATTGTTTAATAGTAAATCCATTAAAAAAAGATATTGGGTAATGTATATCTATCCATAGAAATTGGAACAAGTTCTTTGCCCCAAAACATTGAACATATTTGTCATAAACACAGGCACATGATCTACAACATGCAGGAGCCATCAAGATGCTCTTCAACATGCATACACAACTGATTACCATGCTCTTTTTTAGGAAATCCTTGTAGTCTTGTCCTTAGAAGATCAATGTTTGTTTCCGCAATCTCAATATCTTGTGGAAGACCTGAGGTGACAAACAAACATGAGAGTGGTTCTGTAGTGGAATAAATCCTTGGCTTGAAGCAGGTGAACAACACTCCTTGTCCTAATGTTGGCATTTCTCCAACGTTGCACCCTAGCAAGAAAGCAACCCATAATTTTTCAAACACAGAAGGACATAAGAACCCATCTTTGCATTAAAATTTATAGTTCTCACAAGATTCCTGTGAGGAAGAAGACGAAAAAAGTTGCAGTGCAAGCGTAAGAGACCAAAACTGAAAGTTAGGACACACCAAGAAAACACCTCCTCACAGTCGAAGACTTCATGGACACGGGTTGCATGCACAATTCCAGAGGCTCAAATTAGTCCATTCTGGGTGGAAGGAGATGACTAGTATGAATATGAATTGCACCAGTGGGAGTTCTGGACCTCATCCCCTAAGATGTTAATTGTATATCCATAGAACATGAGAGTGGTCCCGCAATTGAATAATGTTTTGGCTTGAAATATATCTCTGGGAGAATCAAGAGACCATTTCCTTACAGTGAAAGACTTCCGCCTAGAACAGACTAATTTGGACCTCTGGAATTCCCACTCTCGACATGAAAAGCATCTATTGCGTTCAATGTTGGTTTATTTTCTGAAACCCCTTCTTTTGGTCTTGTCAGGGCCACCATCATTGAGTCGGGAAGTGCCCCCCCATTATGGTTTATTTCAATTTGGGCGCGGGAGTGGGAACAATTTCTTCATTTCCATCATCCATTGTCCTATAATCGTCCATCATATCACCTTCTCCCGCATCAAAATCAACCACATCAACCTCTGTGCCACCCATCAATGCAGGCAGGTAGGCTATCTAAGCAGGCGAGGTTGCCTTAGAATTCTTTGGCTTGAAATATATCTCTCAGTGCACCAAGGGACCATCTCATTTTTTTCTCCTGGGCAGAGGGAGATGAGTAGTAAGAATATTCCCTGGAGTACTGGAACCTCTGGTCATAATTCCCAAAGGTGTTTACTATGTCTGGACAGAACTGTTGTCAAACTGCTTCCATAAGTTAACGAGAATTTTTGTTTTCTCCAGATGATGTTTGAAATGAAAATTTGGAAGGGATAATATAACCCTCTGCAAATATTGGTTTAATGTGTATCAATGGAATATCTTCTCGAGCCTTTCGGTGATCAATGACAATGTCCACGGTTCGTGCATAATGAGTTGTTACCATTAAATATTACTAATTGCATATTTAGAAAAAAGTGCAAAGGTGGCGGTGATGCCGAAGAGAGATTAAGGATTAGAGATTTCGTAAAGGCGCCAACCAGACAACATACAAAAGAGATTGCATGATGCTTGAAATGAATAGTTGGAAAGGATAACACAACTCTCCACAAATCTTGGTTTAATTCGTATTAATGGAAAATCTTATCCATCCTTTTGGACATCAATGACAATATTAACGATTCCTACATGATGAGTTATTATCATTAAAGCTTTATAATTTCATATCTAGAAAGAAGTGTGAAGGTGGCAGGGATGGCGAAGAGATATTAAGCATTGCACATTTCATCCACCCGCCAACCCATGAAAGAGATTCCAAGAAATGGCCAAGTATGAAAAGCGATCGGGCAGGCTTCAAAATAGGGTCACAAGTTATACTCAGGAGACGTGAGGGGTTGATGGTCAAATTGTATGTCTCCGAAATTTTGACTACAGAATGTGTAACATGGAACATGGGACAATGATGAATTTCAACGGTAAATTTGTATATCGTGGAATTTTAGGTGTTCTTTGTAGGTAGCGGAACAACGAAAGCGCAATGTTGAGAAAGCCTGGCCAAGAACCAATGATATTAATAGTGTCTAAGTATTCAATGGGAAAGTGGTTGGTAGGACTCATGATATAAAATAATGAGAGATACTCGGAATGGGGAATATTGACGGGCTTGAAAACAGGGCCACAAGTTCTACTCATGAGACATGAGGGCTTGATGGTCAAATTATATGTATCCCAACTTTTGATTGAAAAATGTGTAACACAGAACAAGGGACAATGACGGACTTTGATGGTCAATTTTTATATTGTGGAACTTCAGGTGTTGTATATAAAAGCATGAGTCATTCGGAAAAATGTCACATTCGAAAAAATGACAAAGTAACGAGAAAGGGAAAGAAAACGAGAAAAATAAAGGGGAATTTGGTTGCCAATTTGCAGATCGGGGAAGTTTGGGTGTCGTTTGGAGGCGTCAGAACAATGGAAACACAATTTTGAATCTGCCTATATGGGAACCCGCCTCTTCGGGAACCCACGATCCAAAACTTTTGTTGAATATGAAACAGGGAAGCAGTCGGTCGGACTTGTGATATAAAAGTATGAGTTGAAATTTGAAGATGTGAATCCGCCAACCCCCACACCTAGACATTTTCTGAAAAATGACTAAGTAACCAAAAAGGGAAAGCATAGGGAAAAAATAAATGGGATGGCAATTTTCGAAAGTGGGAATTGGTGTAAGAAGGCCCCATTTATGGTCTTAACAATAAATATGAAGTGCATTAAATAGGTGAAAAGGCTCTTCAATCAAGCAATATATAAAGAGAGTCATGCTTATAGTTTCCATGATGTGTTTGTATAAGAGAAGCATCGAAAAGCTACAAGAAAATCAATTTTGGGATGTTTAAGTAAAATTATTATACTGTAAACTTCACTGGAAGTATAACAACGACGAATTTGAATTTAAAGACTAATTTGAATTTTAATGTTCTGTCATTGATATGATAGTTCCATTTGAATTCACATAGTATATATCCTTTTATTTCAAAATATTCTCGGAGATGAATTTTTCTAAGTTCATCGATCAAGGAAACGTGCTAAAACAAGCCACATACTAGATTTGCCTCAGAGAGATTATATTAAAAGGCAAAGAATGTCCTGTATATTCTTTAAGATCATAGAAAAACTTCCAAGATCCTCAATGTATCATTAATCTTCCAGAACAAAGCAGACAACCAAGAGCCAAGTAAACACCAAACGTATTGAAAGTCGAGGCACAAGGAAATGCATGAACACAAAAGGCACCAAGTGAGATCCCACAAGGGTCTATAGAGAAGTACACATAAACCTATGCATCAAACAATTTGATATATATATATATATAAAAAACACACATGGCATTGGTTTTCTCTTACATCTAGTATATGTTCCCATGAGAAAATAACCGGGGCCATGATATATGAACAAAAGTCTTCTAAACACAAGACAACACAAAACCAGTGGAGCTTCGCCATTGTATTCTAGCTATAACCAAACCCCAAAATGGGGAACAATAAACTTATCGATTACTATTTTACCATGAAACAATATCACTATGAACATTTGTTTCTGATAGTTCCATGTTCTATCACTACCAGTTTTCACAATGCCAAATTTCCAATATTATTGGAAATGACTGATGGTTCTGCCTAGAGGAGCAAGCCATTTTGATGGTTCAAAGGATGGGCTTGAGTTATTCACAATTGGATACTTTTTATGGGGTTTTTCCTTGTGCTTCCCATTTCTGGACTGAACAATCTTATGTGCTTGTACATCAATAATAAATGCACCTCCCTATATGAATTTCAATGCCGGAACTCTGCAATCTCTATAGCGAGTTATGAATATCTCAAGATCATCCTTCAATCTATGTTGAGCCCTTTTTTTCAATTATGGAATCTATAAAATGCAAATACCATACCATAAATGTATAGTTGGAGATCATCTTCTTTTTTATTTGGGCACCCAAAAAATGAATAAATCCTGCCATGGTTATACAGTTGGAAAACATTTTTCCAATTTGGGCACCCAGAAAGGTGTAGACTCCTCCAACAAATCCACAACTAGCCACCATTTTTTTCTTCATTTGGACACCCCAACAAATATGCAAAATTATTAATGGGAGATGCAAACAAACATGAAAATAAAAACACTGATTTGATTTGTAATTAGATTCTCCTTGTTTTTTCAAGTGCAAAAAAGGAGATAAAATCTCTGGAAAGAAAATTTTACAGCCATAGATGTAAACTCTGAAGAACTTGAGTCCAAAAAAATTCCTCTTGGTATTGAAGAAAAATTACAGACACACATGAGATTTTTTTGTTTCCTGCCAAAGCTATGATTTTTTTACTTTTTTTAGCCGATATGAAATATTGCATTGTTCTGATTTAAGGTAAATTTTCTATGTATCTGAAAGTCACGCAACATGTAGACATTGATTTCGTTTTCTGCAGGTATACTTCATATGGAAATTCTGCTAACCTAGGAAGCACATATTGTAATAGAGGTTGTCTAATTGTACAATGTACGATTGTGTTTCCCAAGGTTCAGATGGAAACATTGAGGCAATGTATATATATGTAAGGGCATTTTGTACTGCATCACAGACAATCAATTGTATCATCATTTATGAAAGCAGAGGCAAAATCGGGAGAGTTGCATTTGGAACATACATATTCGAAGGGGGTTGAGTACGCATTCACTACAACCAAAACACCCTCAACCTGGGCGCGTGAGCATAGTATTTAATATATTGAACAATATAATATACAATTGCACAAAAAAAAAAAATGCAAAAAATTGGTGAAGGAAATTTGTATGAGCAAAGTGAGGATGAAATTGTAGATGTATACGCACAATATTTGTTGAGCTAGTTAGTTTCTTGAGATCCTGTATTATTTCTATTTGTAATTCAATTACAAATCTTGATTCGGTTGTGCGAAAGATCTGTTCTTTAACATCTATTTTTTTTGTTATATTTTTGAAGAGCATAAGTGGAAATTTCCCTTTATGCAATTGATGTTCCATTGAGGAAAACAAATTTGAATAGGTCTCGAACAATTGCAACTACAACATGGAACAATGCAATAGTTGTGTAACATAATGGAGATACATGGACATGTGAAAGTAAAGGACAAAACTGGATATGGAGAACAGTACCATTGCCTTGTCGTTGTTTGACTCTCCATCTTTTATATGGACAATGTGTTGTGAGCCAAGTTTTCTCACAAGTGTGACACCAACACCAATGGTTTCGATTGGTTAAGTGTCATTGCTCTGTGCAAGTTGTTTTATATTTGTGTCCAGGATGAAATGATATTCTGAACAAATAGAAAGAATTTTTTCCACAATACTTGTTTCGTTGACAGATATAATCCGATCACTATCACCACGGTCATATACTATCTTGGGAAATATATTAAAATTTGTAATGGATATCCCATTACCTGGCAATATATTTTCTACATGTTTCTAGACAAGTTGTGTGGGAATAGTCAGTGTGACTGTCATCAGGGCCTCGTTGTCTATCATGTCAGCACACATAATGGATCTAGTTTTGTTTTCCTTGTCCAAGTAGGTGCTATAGACGACCAATATGTCCCCGATGAATACTTGTATAGTTCGAAGACTGTTCAAGCCCTCTATTGATAATATTTTGGGTGTTATAAGTTTAGACCTGGTGACATTTTTTGAAAAGGAAAGCTAATGTGAATGGTAGTATGTATTATTTTTGTGTTTTCTTTTTTCCTAGAATAAATGTATAAGTAGACGCACAACTTGGATGAAGTATGGAGCGAGATTTTTGAAACCAGACCTCTTATTCTGCTGAACTTGCATTATGTTCGGCATCTCACTTGTGCTCGTTGATACTTCTTGTGAACTACAAAGTATGTGTTGCATATGACATAAACATATTCACCATGGAATATATGAATAAATAACTAATGATATTTGTAAGCCTGGCCAGGAACCGATGATGGTAATAGTGGCTAAGTATGCAATGGGAAAGCGGTTGGTTGGACTCGTGATATAAAAGAATAAGACATACCCATAACGGGGAATATTGATGAGCTTGAAAACAGGGACACAAGTTTTACTTAGGAGATGTGAGGGCCCAATGATCAAATTGTATGTATCCCAACTTTTGATTGCAAAATGTGTAACATGGAACATGGTACAATGACAGAATTCAATGGTCAATTTGTATATTGCGGAACTTCGGGTGTTGTATATAAAAGCATGAGCCATTCAGAAAAATGTCACATTAGGAAAAATGACTAAGTAACTAGAAAGGGAAAGAAAACGAGAAAAAGAAAGGGGAATTTGGTTGCCAATTTGTATATCAGGGAAGTTCGGTTTTTGTTTGTAGGCAGCGGAACAATGGAAACACAATGTTGAACCCACCTATCCGGGAACTCGTGATCCAAAAATTTTGTTTCATATGAAACGGGGAAGCGGTCGGTCAGAATCGTGATATAAAAGTATCAGTGGAAATCTAAAGATGTGAATCCTCCAACCCCCACACCTAGACATTTTTCGAAAAACGACTAAGTAACCAGAAAGGGAAAGAAGGGGGAAAAAAGAAAGGGGATGACAATTTTCAAAAGCGAGAATTGGTGTAAGAAAGCCCCATTGATGGTCTTAACAGTAACTATGAAGTGCATTAAACAAATGAGCATGCTCTTCAATCAAAGAATAGATAAAGCGAGCCATGCTTATAGTTTCCAGGATGTGTTTTTATAATAGAAGCATCGAAAAGCCACAAGAAAATCAATTTTGAGATTTTTAAGTAAAATTATTGTACTGTCAACTTCATCGCAAGTATAATAATGATGAATTTGAATTTGACTGTCTTGTCATTGATATGATAGTTCCATTGGACTTCACATAGTATATATCATTTTATTTCAAAATATTCCTAGAGATGAATTTTGCTAAGTTCATTGATCAAGGAAAAGTGCTAAAATGAGCCACATACTAGATTTGCGTCAGAGAGATTATATTAAAAGGAAAAGCATGTCCTGTATATTCTTTAATATCATAGAAAAACTGCCAAGATCCTGAATGTATCATTAATTTTCCAGAATGAAGCATACAACCAAGAGCCAAGTAAACACCAAATGTATTGAAAGTCGAGTCACAAGGCAACGCATGAACACATAAGGCGCCAAGTGATATCCCACAAGGGTCTATAGAGTAGTACACATCGACCTATGCATCAAACAATTTGATATATATAAAAAAAACACAGGTGGCATTGGTTTTCTCTTACATCTAGTATATGTTCCCATGAGAAAATAACAAGGCCATGAGATATGAACAAAATTCTGTGAAACACAAGACAACACAAAACCAATAGAGCTTTGTCATTGTATCATAGCTATAACCAAACCCCAAAATGGGGAACAAGAAAATGTTTGATTACTATTTTACCATGAATCAATATCACTATGGACATTTGTTTCTGATAGTGCCATGTTCTATCACTACCATTTTTAACGATGCCAAATTTCCAATATTATTGGAAATGCCTGATGGTTCTGCCTAGAAGAGAATCTATTTGGACGGTTCAAAGGATGTGCCTGAGTTATTCACAGTTGGATACTTTGTATGGGGTTTTTCCTCATGCTTCCCATTTCTGGACTAAACAATCTTATGCGCTTGTACATCAGCAATAGATGTACCTTCCTATATCAATTCCAATGCCTAAACTCCACAATCTCTATAGCAAGTTCTGAAGATCTCAAGCTCATCCTTCAATCCATGTTGAGCCCCTTTTTTTCAATTAGGGCATCGAGAAAATGCACATACCATAACATAAATGTATAGTTGGAGATCATCTTCTTTTTTATTTGGGTACCCAAAAAATGCATAAATCTTGCCATCGTTATATAGTTGGAAAACATTTTCTAATTTGGGCACCCAAAAAGGTGCAAACTCCTCCAACAAATCCATAGCTAGCCACCATTTTTTTTTTAATTTGGACACCCCAACAAATATGAAAAATTATTACTGGGAGATGCAAAAAAACATGGAAATAACAACAATGATTTTATTTGTAGTTAGATTCTTCTTGTTTTTTCAAGTGCACAAAAAGAGATAAAATCTATGGAAGAAAATTTTACAGCCATAGATGTAAACTCCAAAGAACTCGAGTCCGACGAACATTCATCTGGGTATTGAAGAAAAATTACAGACACACATGAGATTTTTCCATTTCCTTCCAAAGCTTGATATGAATTTTTTTTCAACCGATATGTAATATTGCATTGTCCTCATTTAAGGTAAAGTTGCTATGTATCTGAAATTCGTGCAACATGTAGACATTGTTTTCCTTTTTCTGCAGGTATACTTCATATGGAAATTATGATAACCTAGGAATCACATATTGTAATAGAGGTTGTCTAATTGTACAATGTATGATTGTGTTGCCCACAGTTCAGATGGTAGCATTGAGGCAATGTCTATATATGTAAGGAAATTTTTTAGTACATCGCAGAAAATCAATTGTATCATCATTTATGAAAGCAGAGGCAGAAGAAGGAGAGTTGCATTTGTCACATACAGGCTCAAAGGGGGCCAGGTACGCATTCACTTCAACCAAAACACACTCAACCTGGGCACATGAGCATATCAATTAATATATTGAACAATATAATATACAACTGCACAACAAAAAAAATGAAAAACAACAAAAAATTGGTGAAGGCAACTTGTATGAGAAAAGTGAGGATGAAGTTGTAGATGTATACGCACAACAATTGTAGAGCTAGTTAGTTTCTTGAGATCCTGTACTATGTCTGTTCACATTTCTATTACAAATGTTGCTTGGGTTGTGTGAAAGATCCTTTCTTTAACATCTCTTTTCTTTGTTATATTTTTGAAGAGTATAAGTGGAAATTCCCCTTTATGCAATTGTTGTTCCATTGAGGAAAACAACTTTGAATAGGTGTCGAACAATTGTAGCTACAACATGGAACAATGCAATAGGTGTGTAACATAACCAAGATACACGGACATGTGAAAGTAAAGGACAAAATTGGATATGGAGAACGATACCATTGCCTTATCGTTGTCTAACTCTCCATCTTTTTACAGAGAATGTGTTGTGAACCAATTTTTCTCACGAGTGTGACAACTGCACCAATGGTTCTGATTGGGTAAGTGTCACTGCTCTGTGCAAGTTGGCTGATAGTTGTGTCCGCGACAAAACAATATTCTGAACAAATAGTGAGAATTTTTTCCACAATACTTGTTTTGTTGAGCGATATAATCTGATCACAATCACCACAGTCATATACTATTTTGGGCAATATATTAAAATTTGTAATGGATATCCCATTATCTAGCAATATCTTTTCTGCATGTTTCTGGACAAGTTGTGTGGGAATAGTCAGTGTGACTATCATCAGGGCCTCGTTGTCTGTCATGTCAGCACACATAATGGATATAGTTTGTTTTCCTTGTCCAAGTAGGTTCTATAGACGACCATTATGTCCCCAACGAACATTTTTCTAGTTTTGACGGATGTTCAAGCCCTTTATTGATAGTATTTTGGGTGTTATAAGTTTAGACCTGGTGACATGTTTTGAACAGGAAAAGTAATGTGAATGGTATTCTACATTATTATTTTTTTTTTTTTTCTTGCTATAAATGTACAATTAGACGCAGAGCTTGGATGAAGTATGAAGCCATAGTTTTGCAACTAGACCTCTTAGTCTATCGAATTTGCACTATGTTCGACGTCTCACTTGCGCTCATTGATACTTCTTGTGAACTGCAAGGTATAGCATATTCCCCATGGCATAGCTGAATAAATAGCTAAGGATATTTGTTTGGTAAACATATGAGGAACATAATGCATGCATCTTTACCTTTGGCCTTGTTGGTCTGTTGATGTTTGCGATGATTAATTGCTCATGGCCATGTCACTAGTCCAAATTTTTCTGATGCAAGCATGTGTAGATGAACATAAGAAGGATTAAATAAGCATATGTATTGTATATTGTCCATAATTTTTCTGAATGTCACATACAGGGTCGAAGGAGATGGAATACGAAATAGGGTGTCAAGGGATACTTAAGAAACATGAGGACCCAATGGTCAAATTCTATGCTTCAGAATTTTTGACTGTAAAAATGCGTAATAGGAAATAGGCAATGGAGGGGGGGTACAATGGCCAATATGTATATCGCAGAACCTCTAAAGCTAGAGGCACAATCTTGAACCCGCTAGCCCGAGAACCCACGATCCAAAAAGAGGCTAAGTATGGAATGAGGAAACTATCAGTCGAAGTCGTAATATAGAAGCATGAGTATAAAGGTGAACCTGTGAGTTATCCAACCCACACACCTAGACATTTTCAAAAAGATGACTACACAAAGCAACCAGAAAGAGAAAGTAGACGAAAAAAATGAAGGGGAGTTCGGTTAAGTATAGAAGAGGGAAAAAAAAAAGGGATAATAGAAAGTGGGAAAATAAGAAATGGGGAGGGAAATGTTTGGAAGCAGGAAGTCTCAGCAAAGGCCCATTGTTGCCAAATCATCATTTTCTAGTCCAATATTATATGCACCCACCCGTTTTGTATCTTTGATTTACTAGCACAATTGGTATACCTTTTCGAAGATTTTACCACAACCCCCTCTGCTATGGCATATACGAATTCATCTTCCTATCCAACCAATCTATTTATTTCAATGTAGAAATGCTTAACATATAGTGGACATGAGGGTAAGTTAGTATGGAGAGAGACATGTAAAAGAAAGAAATACAGTTCTATTTATTTCAATGTAGCAACAAAGAGAATACAATTCACATGAGGATAAGTTATTATGTAGAAAGATGTGTAGTGTCTACATACAATAAAATAGGTGTAAAGAAATAGAACAAGTAGAACAAATACATAGACAATAAACCAAATACTAAACACTGGAATATGAAATTAGAGTAGAGGCATGCACCTTTGTAACTCCTCCTCTACATTCGTGGTAAAGATTCCATCGTCTTCTCAAACCACTCTATTTTTTTAAATGTAGCAATGCAGATTAAATACAATGGACATGAAGGAAGCTGGTATGAAGGAAGACATGTAAAAAAAATAAACACAGTTCGATTTATTTCAATGTATCGTCACAAAAAATACAAAGGACATGAAGATAAGTTATTATGTAGGAAGGTACACAATATCTACATACAATAAATTAGGTGAACAGATATACAGACAATAAATGAAATACAAAACAATGGAATATGAAATAATAGTACAATCATGTACCTTTGTATATCCTCTTCCACAGTTTCGGTAAAGATTCCTTCGTTTTCTCCAACTATTCTATTTGTTTGAATGTAGGAACCCACAAAATACAATGAACATAAATGGAAGTTGGTACATAGGGGAGAACGAGTAATATGTACATACACTAAATGAGAATCAACGAATAGAATAAAATATAGTTAGAAACATGAACCTTTGATTTTCTCCGTCCATGGTTGTAATTATATAAAGTTTTTCTTGCCCAAAATATATTACAAGCCAGAAAAATATTAAGAAATTGCATGGACATAGATGAATGATTTTGGTTTTCTGCAACAAAGTATCCACATATACTTTGAGACATGGAAATATAATTTTGCAGTATCTTTGGTGTACATCTCATATTTCAAGTACAAGACAAATTGTCTTGTGGTCACACGAGTCTGTGTACAGGATAAAGAGGTTATATTGTGATATGGGCACATTTCACCATATATGGTTAATAAGTGTGTTTTTCACATGTTTTATCTTAACAAAAAGACAATGGACATTGTAATTGCACATGTAGTTGTCCAATTATTTTTTATGCCACTATTTTGAATCATGTAAACACTAAAGTATCCTAGAAAGGTAATGGTTTCTTCCAAATGTAAATGGTGTGATGCATTTTAGAACACATTCATTATGCTAGCAATGTTGCACGCCAAACAACATAGAAGATGGATACTGCAATTTGTAATCCACGGAACACCACTCTTGCTAGCACCATCTCAGTATCCTTCTCCTCTACAAGAACATTTTAAAAAGACATGTCGGTATGTCCCAAAGCTAGGAAAAATAATTGAAGCAAAATTTAAGAGCATGATAGGCGGGCATGGGTCAGGCACCAAATCTTGACTTCGACAGACACAACAAACAACATAATCGTAGGTCCACTTGCTAGTGCAGGACTTGAACACCACAAAGTGAAAAAAAAACAACTCCAACTATTGATGCAGGACCGTAGAAAGACAAAAGAAACAAAAGAAAACAACAATCAACAAACCAACGAGCAAGCACAAATAGGCCCAACTACAACCCCAGGAGTCCAAACAACAAAAAGAAACAACTGACGAACCAATGAACTAGGGAACAAGCAACAACCACTGAACCAATAAAAAACATATGTATCTCCAACGATTACCAAACTGCAGCCTAAGCACAGAAGGAACCTAAAACATAATCAAACATTCTTACTTGCAAATTACAAACAATGAACAACAAAGAATGAATAGAAAATGAAATTATGGCATCGAAACTTACTCCAAAACGATGAACGGTAGAAGTGCAAGTCGAATTGTGGGTGCAACACCTGGACCCCGCAAAGTAAAAAAAACAGCTCCAACTATGAATGTAGGACCCCAACCCTGCAAAGTTGAAGTAAACAAAAGCAAGCAACAAGCACCAACAAGTCCAACTGCAGGCGCAGGTCCTCAACCTTGCAAAGTTGAACCAAAGAGCAACAGGCAACAACCGACGAACCAACGAACATGAAGCACCCACCGAACTAGTAAACAATGTATGTATCTTAAACGATGACCAAATTGCATTCCAAGTATAGAAGAAGTATGAAACATATAATGGCTATGCAATAGGCGGTGGACAACAATATTGTCCAAATTCACTGCAACATTGTATGGAAAAATTCAAGGAAAAATGTACTCTCAGAATCCTATTTAGGTAAACATTTAAGGTTGTGAGGCTTCTTAAGGGCCTCATGGTATGCAAGCATTTAATTTGTCAGGCATGTTTCAGGACCTCGTGCTATGTAAACATTTAAGCTGCCAGGCCTATTCAAGCACCTCAAAAAAGTGTCAATTCTCTAAAACTTCAGTATGTAAACATTTCAATACAAATAGAAATAATAATAAAAGGACATATTAATATGAATTCAATGAATTATGGATCACTATAGTCCCTCTATGCCTTCGACATGGACTAATAATAATTTTAAAAACATTAAAAAACAACGTCCATGCTCAGAACTTTTGGTATGTAAACATTTCAGTAAAAATGTAATCAAAATTAAAAAAGATCATCTAAGCTCAAAAATTTCGATATCTAAAGTTTAAATATTTACAACATTGGGAACAACGAAGATGGTAATAAGATCTCCAATATATTCTCCAATGAGACGATGACATATAAGGTTTTTTTAATTATATAAAAAATAATGTTTTTACTTCTATAGTATGCACAATACAGATGATGTGAAAATTTATAGTCAAATGACATATTAATATGAAGTCAACAAATTATTGATCACTATTGTCCCTCTGTGCCTTCGGCGGGGACTAATAAATAAATTATTGACATGGCTTTATTGTCTTGTTATATCCAGTGTAGAAATTAAAATATTTAAGTGTGACGATATTTTATGAGTTGACTTTTTGTGCTAAAAGTGGGAATAGTTTCACGATTCCCATGTCATATATCTAACCATGCACCATGATTAAACATTTATATAAACATGATTAAATAGTTGCAACGACATTCTAAATTTGCATGAAGCTAATTGCGTCTTATTTCCAAGGCAATTTAAAGGAATGGATCAAACACCCTTCAAAGCTTCAGAGTTCAAATTTGAAATCTATGGAATGAATAAGAGTTATAAATTAGATTTATGCTTTTATGAAAATATTGATTAATCCACCAATTTTCAATTAGGGGACGTTGATTTTTAATTGCGAGATGATTATCGCCATAAAAAATGGTTCGGTAAGAGGTCATTGGATTTCTCGTCAAAGACTATAGTTAGGTTAGTCGGTTATAATATTATGCAATTGGTTGTCTCGTGGGAAGTCAACTGCGATATCGCTAGGGGAATAATGGTTTTCATTTATTTATATTCTACACACCAATATGGATAGAATGAAAGCTAGACCTGCCTCCTCGGTTGAGCTCAACCGACTGAAGTTGGGAGGGATAGGGAAGTTCGGTAAGAGGTCGTTGAAGTAACTACAGTTATTCATTCATTTTATAACAAAAATCCCAAATAACATAAAACTTTGATACAATTACTAATTTAGAAAAAAATGTTATACTCACAAAACAATACACGGGAAAAATGATTATATTCACCAAAAAATACATAGGTGAATTCATGCATGGTTTACATGAGGGCCTTGTTGGACTCTTGGACTAAAAGGGTCGCCCACCACTTGTTTCTTTGCTCTTTTGATTGCTTTCTTCGATTCAAATTCATCATAAATTCCTTCTTGAACAAACCCCTCAACCCTGTTAGGAATACTTCTCCCAGTCCTGCTTCAATCTAAAATAATTATTGTTATGTTTAGTATTCATGAGCTTGCATTTGGTCTACATGTTACTATTTTTTTTTATGGTTAGTATTCATTAACGTTTATTTGGTCTGCATGTTTACCATATTAGTATATACTGCAAGATGGACAGCATTGACAACTTTATCCCTAACAATAATCACTTTATAAAAGTGGTTGATATATGTCGATGAGCATCATTAGTTTGGAAAGGTGGAAAATGGCGTCGATCGACGTATATCAACCACTTTTATTAAGTGGTTGTTTCTAGTTGATAGCCAAGTGCAAAAATAAAACATATATATTTATAAATATAAATATAAAAAATATAAAACCAAAGTATTAATTATTTAACACTATATATATATATATATATATATAAATTATAAAACCAAAGTATTTATAGACATATAATATATTTATAATGT
>JASDQU011246453.1:6672-19369 GCA_032191745.1 Picea mariana | reverse complement strand
AGGCCTCTTCATGGTGAAAGAAACACTAGAGATTGATATCAAACTTATGATCCTATAAGTGGTATTAATAGAAAAGATGTGGAGATTGAGAATTACACCAAACTTATGATCCCATAAGTGAGATGTCATCAAAGAAATTAGTGTATATTACTTGAGAAAATGGGTTGGACAAGGATAACTGGAAGAAGTTGTTGCAACTTCATCAAAGGATTGTAAGTACTTTTACTTGTTCTTATCAATACATCAATGCTTGGCTTGTTTCTTTCAAACATATGTTTGTTCCACATGATTTTGTCTTCAATACATAGATCTATATTTGAGCTAATCTCAGTAGAATAGGAAGCCCATTGTATCTTTGATTGTTCTACAGGACCCATCAGGGAGCTCAAGATCGAATCTCAACCTAGACTTTGCAAGGACAAATGTCGTTAATAAGGTACATATATTTCTTCTTCTCCTTTGTATATTAGCTTGATTAGACCTAAAAGGATGTCAGTGTCCATGTTAAGCACTTTTCTATCTTGACCTTAGGAGTCTAGAGACTAAGAGGGAATCCGCTTGTCCGCAAGAGGATTCACCTGTAACAGAAATTGGCAACTCCACTAGGGAGGAGCTCTAATTTTTGTCTCCTTTCTTAGATCTTGTTTCGGTCCTTTTCCCACTCATTTGACCTTCTCCATATTGTTTTTGATTCTTATATCTGATTSATTGYCTCTTTCTTTCATATTATTCACCATGATTSAYTGAGTMTGTTCAAAAATTTGGTTTTCTGAGATTTTTTCTGAGTTTTGAGAGTAGAGCGCTCCCCCTCCCTTGCTATAAGAGTGCCAACAGACCCCATTAGCCTCACACAAAGCATTGGAAATCTCTGGTGCCCCTTACACTAGAGTGATATCGCTTTCTGTGAGAAATTATCTAGAATTTTCATCCTCTGAAGCTACTTCTTAGTTTTGGCATTGGCTCAGGAGTTTTATAAATCTCAGTTCATATTAGTATTGGCCTTCAACACCTTATTTTCTAAGAATTGATCCTCTTTTGTTTGGAAATTTGACATTTTCTTTCCTTGCCTTGAAGTCACTCTTTGTCTTTGTTGATATAGAGTTAGCTTGGTGTTTTCTTATCATTTATCTGACTGAGTGGAATATTTTCTGAGGAAATCCAAAGGTCTACGAAACCTTCCTTTTGATCTTTGAGGTCAGTTTTCCAACATTTCTCTTTTGTTTGAGGTTTTTGGTTCTTGTTTGCAAATTTGGTTATCTTTGTCTTTCTTGTTTATTCACGAAGAGAGTGTATTTTTGTTTTTGTGAGGTTTTCTTTTGTTTGTTTAATCCTGAAGTCTGATTGACATTAGAAGTTTTACATCTGATTATCATTCACATATAAGAAAAAGAACATATTTTAGTGATTGGTTTGGATATTAGAAATCATTTCTGAATTTTTTTAGCATTACATTGGATTTGATTGAGAAATAATTGTATGAGGATGTTGCATCTCAGTCTTTGATAATGAAAAGAACTTTCTCTCTTTCCTTTAAATAGACATTCGTCGAAAGACAAGAATGCTTATCATTTTCTTATGCATCTTTTGGGAACTGAGTCATCATACCATCAGTTTCATTTTCATACGCCCTTGAGTAAAGAACAACTATAAAATTATCGCTAATTAAAATTTATCTAGAACATTTTTGTTTTTAGAATATTCCACCAACATTACACTAGGACTAGTACTTTGGATTAGGCTATGAGTACAACTCTCCAAATTTTTTCAAAAGAAACATTAGTATATTGCGATAGGGAGATCAAATCCAATTGTCGTATAGGCTTTCTGGGATCCCCCTCTCACACAGGGTTTATGCACGAGATCACATTCAAGAGAATTACAGATATTATCCCTCCGTGGTTCAACTGTTTGTAGTGGTTGGATCGTATATTGGGGGTCACTTGAGGGTATACCCATGATTATGTGTGGGAGCCTATGGAGTTGATTTCAAACTTGTTATCCTATCCATACATTCAGATCGGAAAATCGACTGTACCTGTCCATGGGTTGACTTGGAGTTGGTGTCCTTAGTTTCCATAATCTTTAGGTACTTACATAAGGTGACGATGAAGGGAAGTCTCACTGTACCTGGAACAGACGGTGGTCAAAATCACTCGAGCTCCTTGGAGGGTAAATCCATAATTACTGCGTGGAAGCTTGCACCAAGGTGAAAGTCCATTAAGTAGGTCACCATTGTAATTATTCCACAATATCCTAGCCCCTTGTTGACTTGATCATGCGACACTGGATTTCATCACCAACTAGTACGATCATCGAGAGAAGTTTTCTTCGCTTGGTTTTGATTCTTAGATTTTATTAACGTATGTTGTTTCTTTTCATTAGTTGGCCCTAGATTTTCAGCGTGTGTTGTTATTATACAAAATTGAGTCTGTAGATGATAAAGGTCTTCTCCAATCATGTAGGATGCAAGGGCTACCTCTGGAAGGATACCAACCCTTACCTCCTAACCCTCCAAAAGACAACTACCATGGAGAGGTAAAAAATCAATCTAACGTTGGGAGTGTTGTTACTCCTCCGTTAGACAATCCAGAAGGTGCTTTGGTTACAATTGAGAATCCCACTCCTCACACTACATATGTGTTGGTAACCCCTCTTGAACCACTTTTTCTTCGTTTGGGAACATCATAGATGAAGAGGTCCCATTATTACCTGAGAGAGCATTTACTGAAATATATATGGGATCCACATAACAAATCTTTGGTGATGATTATAGGACTCTTTTTCATCCTACTACTATAGTAGATACAAATCCCACACATGCTTGTTCTGTATGGAGGACTTCATTAGGACATGATCTCTATGATCATTTTGAATCCTTTCAACAACCCTTTAATCCTCATGACCCTCGTATTGAAACTGGACCATCCGGTCAAACTATGAATCACCCCATCTATCAGGTCATTAACCCTACTGTTATGTCAGCACAAGTCCATCCTAATGCTGGACTCATCACCTCTACTCATTCCCAAGGCACTTCGATCCCTACCCCCACTTTTACAAACTTTCACTCTACAACTCCACATGTTCCACATGATCTTGCTGGGACATCTTTGCACAAGATAATGCAAACCCTTGCCAGCCAAATACAACCAATTGGAGGGAAACCACCATCTAGCAGACCTATCCCTCCTGGAAAACCACCAGTCTATGGTGGGCCTACCCCTCCTGGGGGACAACCCCATTTTCATGTTCCTCCTATAGGACAACCTCCCTTTTCCATCCATACCCCAGTCATTAATACACCGCTGGAAAGGGGGAAACCTTCATCTGCTAGAAACCCTTCACAATCCCAGGGAGTTTCTTCGGGAGGCACATTTATGCAACCACATGTTGAGGGGAACTCATATCATAACCCATAAGGAGGAATATCAAATCCCATTCCTTCCAGACCATATTATGGACAATATTATCCGGGCATCCCAAACACCACCTGGATTCCTCAAGGACAACAACCTTATCCTCCCCAAGGGTATAATGTTTATCCTTCCCATGGGTCTAATTTGTATCTGCCTCCGAGATATACTTCTTACCCTCCTCAAGGTCAACATTTTTATCCTCCTTATGGGTAAGAAAATAACCTAGCTTATAATGCTCAGAACCCATCGGGTTATGCAAATGTTTCTCAGCCATCATTGAATCCTACTTATCCTAGTAAATAGAAATCATATGTAGGAGGACCTACTGGTTACAATTATCCACCTTACCCATTTTATGGTCCTATTGGTGTTCCTATTCCACACCAGTATCATCCGCAAGTTAACCGACAACTACCTTTCCTTGCGACTCTAAATCTCCTAGACTTGTCTCGATTAACTAATGATCCTATTTTTCATTCCTTGGTTTGGCCAGTTATTCAAGATAAACTTCCTTCTGATATTCCAAAATTTGATGGAAAACCTGGAGAAGATCCAAATAACTATGTGATGACTTTCCATTTGTGGTGTTCATAAAACTCTCTCATGGATGATTCTATACATTTGTGTCTTTTCTAGCGAACACTTACGGGCTCTGCAGCAAAGTGGTATATTGAACTACCACGTGCTTCTTTTCATTATTTCAACTCCCTTGCCATGTATTTCCTCACACACTTTCAAATACCTATTTTCTATGAGATGGGTATTGAAATCTTGACCTCCCTTCGTCAAACTGACTCTGTGCATATCTCTGACCATATTCATGAGTGGAGACGATGACAACAGATGATCAAATCAATCATACCTGACCAATTATTGGTAGAGTGGTTTACTAAATCACTTTTATTCCTGATCACTTGTGATGTCGCTATGGGTGGCGCAGTCACCAAGGAAGAAACCATTTCATAGGATCAATACTTATATTTGGTTTATTCACAATCTGGTACTTTGTATGAGTTCCTTTCGATTGTTTCTCAAGCTAATGTTGATCCATCCAAGACGTCATCCTCATCTCATGCAGACGGTGTTATTGGTTCCATCAAAACTCAATCTACTTACCATTCGACCACACTCTCCTCTACCTCCCCCAAAAATCAGATCTCTGAGGTGAATGCAGTTCAATATGCCCCTTCACAACAATCCAGAGCTAAGAAGAAGGAAAAAAAAAATACCATTAACAATGAACAACCAAAAAATCAAGCTCAAACACCTGCTACTGAAAAGAGACCAAAACAGAAACTAAAATTCCCATGTATCATTTGTGGTGACGATCACTACACTTGAGACTGTCCACATCTCAATGAAGTGGCCAAATGTTTTCATGGAAATTCACAACCCGTTGTGCTTACTCAGCCTTTTCCAAAACAACAATCCATGGTTTCTCAAGCCCCCTCTCCTGGGGACATTTCTAGCCATCCTCATGATGAGGCCTCAACAAGTGCCCATATTTATATGTTTAATGGGATTAATTTTACCACTCTCTCTAAGACATACGACACACCGTTTAAACCTGACAAAGGAAAATTCACTAACGGTACCGATACTTTACCAGATCCATAACCGTCCTCTGTTAGTCCTCCATCTTGACCACTTTAGATTGAGAAACCTCCGTTCAACTCTATATTACACCCTCCTAAGATAAATATCCATAAATCTACCTTTAATACTAGTTCATGTGTTGCCCAGAACTACAACATTGTTGAAGATTTGGCTCAAGCACCGTGTGCTATGTCTTCCTTAGAAGTTCTACAGCACTACCCCAGTCAACGTAGAATTCTCTTGGCTGCTATTGGCGTTGTTGATCATGAGTTGTCCAACCATATCATGTTTAACCTGGACAATTATACATCTTGACTCTCCCACCAACTTGCTTTCCAAATTGATGTTGTTGTTCACAATCAACAAATTCACCGAACCATATTGGATGAGGGAGCCTCTGCTTGTGTCATTTCTTTAGCATGTTGGAAAATTTTAAAATCACCCACACTTAACAAATACCCAATGATGTTATGCACATTCAGTGGGTGAGGTTTTCATCCCCATGGTATTTTATAGTCCCTTCCCATCTAGTTGGGTGGAAAAATTGTCACTATTGATGTCGAGGTGGTCGATGCTCCGATCGATTACAACTTATTACTTGGAATAAGTTGGTTTTATGCCATGACTACCATTTCCTCGTTGGTGTTTTGATCTGTACAATTTCCTTGTCAGGGAAAAATTGTCACTGTCGATCTGTTAGATTTCTGTACGCCCGACGCTTACACTCTCGCTACCAACAATACTCCATTCTTGGGAGATCACAAGATCACGTATGAAATTGTTGGTGTTGGCTTGTTGAAATATTCTATCCTTATGGGTACCTTCCCTACACCACTTCCACTGATTACAAATCATATCTCCATCGTCGATATGATTTCGACCATGACTTATCAATCTTTGGAATCATATGACCCTTGGATTGTACCCAGCCCCTTGGAATTCGATGCACTAGGTTACACCATGCCACTTAGTCCAACCGAAACATCATACGTTGATATGCACTCCACTTCTCCCTCCTTGTATGACCAACATATTTTGGCACCTAACAGTCATTTGATGCCATCGTGGTTAAATTCCTTGTCATCTGCAATCGACTCATTTCTCCAATTTTTCCCTCTGATGAATCTATTAGGGAAATGATGAGAATTTATGAGCTACCTCGGGATGATAACCATCATTGATCTTCTTTTCTTCCCCGTTGTGAAGAAATTAGGGAATATATACACTCTATCTTCCCTCCTGATGTTGATTTTCCATTATCTCCCATGACTTCAACTTCCGATGATTTGGATCCGGTAGTTGACATGGTGATCTCTTTGATAGGGATATTGGAGCCTAATATCCTTACCCCTGATGAGACCATCGACATGTGTTCCTTTCAAATAATTCTTCTTCCATCCGGTGAAGATATCTTGGAAGCCATGACCGATTTTTGTCCCTTGACATGGCGTCCTTCCAGAGCATTATTCTCTTGGAATCCATGATCAATAAGAAGTGGCGAGCATAGTTTCTCTTCTTTGTAGAAATCCCATTAAAAAATGAAACAGAGGTCCCGAGCACATTTTATCTTCTCTATAGCAAGCTCATTAAAAAATGAAACAAAAGCTTTGAGCATAGTTTTCCTCTCTATAGCAAGCTTGTTAAAAAATGAAACAAAAATCCAGGGATTGAACCCAGAACCCTGAGCATAGTTCTTTTCCTGTGTCAAGCTTGTTAAAAAAATGAAACATTCACCTCTCTTGAACCTTCTTTTCATCCACCCTTATCCTTTGTATCTATCTGGTAGAGAAATTGGTGACCACCTCAACATCGGTGAATGAATTGAAGCTTGGAGGGCATGTCTCCAGACTTTGATGATCATTCTGGAGTTAAGCCACTAGCTTTCAAGATGTGGGCATACCGATCTTAGTCTTTGTTATTTCTCATGATTGTAAATACATGAGAATGCAACCAAGCAACCTTTTATCTCTTTTTCGGGCTCACATGGATATACAAAAAAGGAACCCCTTGGAGTCATCTTTAAGCTCTTTTCAGACTCTCTAAACATGAAAAGATTTCTAAGTGATCTTGTTTCCTTTCCCACCCATTAAAAGGTTTGAAAGGGTGTCTTTCGAGTGATAATTTATCTTTTTTACATATTTGTGAGAATAATATTACGAAAAAGGACCACATTGGAGTCGTCTTTAAGTCATTTTTAGACTCTCTAAATATGAAAAATCACCGAGTTTACCTTCTCTGGACTGAAACAATCATACATTGAAGGGCACATATGGGACCTAACCCTTACTTCTTCTAGTTTGATAAACAAAGTAAGAGAAACTTATCGAAGGTGAGTTATATTGAGCATGTGTTACCCTCCTCGAGCTTGTTAAATTAAAAATAGGTACTCGTCTATCTGGATGGGGGAAAAATTGAAAGAAGCAAGCCAAGGAGTTTTTGCGAACACTACCAGTAACCCTTACAGTCACCCTTGAACACGACATTTTATATTTGCATGCATTTCAATTTGCTAAACCTCTGCATTGAACCAATACTTTGAGTTTCCTCACTCCTTTGGGTCACTTGATGAAAGTCACAACATCCACTTCATCATCAAGTTTTGGTCCATGTCACATTTTTGCTATTGTGCCTCAGTGTTTAAGAAAAGTATCTGCCTCGAGAGTCAGCCATAAAAAATATCCTGTTTCAATACCCATGTTAGTCCATGTTCATTTGATCTACCAATTACATCTCTGTGTCAGTTTCATGTCGTTGATGGGGGATACATCAAGGCCCTCCTTCGATGATTCTATTCCTGTCGACTTCAACACATTATCCAAGAACTGGACTTAGAAACCAGTTAGTACCTTGGGTCCTGCATGCCTCAATGGTAGGCCTCCTTGTGTCTGACAGTGGGTTTAAATCATTGACCTCTGATCAGATGATCCCACAAATGTTCAAATTTAGATCATCTAATCACACTCATCAAAATGTACTAGAGTACCTTGGGAATCATTGACATCAATGGTGATCTCCCTCATGCTTGTTAACAATTTACCTCATTGACCAGTAATCAAGAGGTTTCTACCATGTTCAACATCAGGACATCTATTCACATGGTTAGATTCATACTACATCAGGATTGGTAAGAAGACCCTAGGTTGAGTTTTCACTCTTATGTATACTTTGCCTAGGTTGCGAAGGAGTTCTCTTGAACTATGACACATATATTGTTACATATATCCACTTTGTATTGGTCGTGGCTATGTCTTGTCATCTCATAGATCCATTGTCTATTCTTCCTAGCTACGATCAGTTCAGGTCATAAGAGTATAGATCCATATTGTATATTCAATGGATATACCTTTTTTTCAATATAATTATGGATCCGCAATGTATTTTATGGCGGTCATACCTAAAAAGTATTTATCACTCAAGCATAGGTATGCTTGCCTTGGGTTTGAAACATGTCATAATATTTGTTTGATGGTTGTGAGCATCTTTTTCCATCCCCTCTGTTTCCATACCCTTTCTCGAAAAAGTCTGCAAAGTACTTCACTCATCATCGTCTTTGGACTTCTCACTTTGGGGGGCAATCTGTTACACATCAAAATTACTCACTTCAGCAGTGTCGCAAGTGTCGTCATTACAAGTGTTGTAAGTGTCACATATTGTCTGCAAGTGTTTCATCTCCACCACAAGTGTCGCAAGTGTCAAAAACATCATACTTCCATCTTGCCTATGTTGTGCCTCTAACAACATCATAAGGACACTTAAGACACCTTAAAGACTAGTTTTGAAGAAGAGAAATCAGATGACAAGGAGTACAATCCTTTTGCCACTAGAAAAACCACTCAAAAATGGATTTTGGAAGGCAGTGCTCCCCTACCCATTGTCATGGAGTGCCAGTGCTCCCTGGGCCTCTTTGGGGGAGCATTCAAACTCTATTTGTACCCTTTTTGGGGAGTGCTACCTTTTCTGAGAGGATTTTTGGTTTGTTGAGCTAAAACAGGGAAGAATCCCCTCAATTTTTGAAGGTGGTTGGATTTGAATAGAAGCTCAAGGCATGATATTAGGGAAGATCCTCAACTAAAAGAGAAGAATCCTCAACTTATCCTAAAGATATCTCAAGTGGTTGGGCCTCTCCAAGGTAATATAAGGAGGCCTCTTCATGGTGAAAGAAACACTAGAGATTGATATCAAACTTATGATCCTATAAGTGGTATTAACAGAAAAGATGTGGAGATTGAGAATTACACCAAAATTATGATCCCATAAGTGGTATTAACAGAAAAGATGTGGAGATTGAGAATTACACCAAAATTATGATCCCATAAGTGAGATGTCATAAAAGCAATCAGTGTAGATTACTTGAGAAAAGGGGTTGGACAAGGAGAACTGGAAGAAGTTGTTGCACCTTCATCAAAGGATTGTAGGTACTTTTACTTATTCTTATCAATACATCAATGCTTGGCTTGTTTCTTTCAAACTTATGTTTGTTCCACATGAGTTTTTCTTCAATGGATAGATATATATTTGAGCTAATCTCAATAGAATAGGAATTCCATTATATCTTTGTTTGTTCTACAAGACCCATTTGGGAGCTCAAGATTGAAGCTCAACCTAGACTTTGCAAGGGCAAATGTCGTTAATAAGGTACATATCTTTCTTCTTCTCCTTCGTATATTAGCTTGATTAGACCAAAAAGGACGTCAGTGTCCATGTTAAGCACTTTTCTGTCTTGGCCTTAGGAGTCTAGAGACTAAGAGGGAATTCACTTGTCCGCAGGAGGATTCACCTGTAACAATGAATCCTTGTGAGATTCCAATATTAGTGACCGTTGGTGACATTCCAGTAGATAGAAATTGTTGGTGGGATACCAAGGTTGAGATGTTTGGGTTAATACCAAGATCTAGGTGATCTTGGATAGGTGGAGAGAAACTTCCATCTATAGATCACACAGATTGAGCATATCTATGCCAGAGACTACTTTTATTGATCAAGGTACAATCATACTCACCGAGTATTTTCTTGTAGGAAACCATGTCCACTACAGGGATGAGATTGGGGGTGAAGGGCACTTTCCTCAATAATAGGGATTTTTGAGATTTGGGTACCTTGGAAAGTGGTCCTCTTGTGTTTTTGAGCCTCTAAACACAAGTGGGAAATAATGTGTACCATGTACCATGTACTTTATGTCTAATTTCACTTTGACTTTGGATATTTAAGTCAAAAGTGAAATTTGGTCATTTAAGCTTAAAATGACAATTAGTTCACTTTGTGGGTGAATTGAGGGACATAAAGTGAAACTATGGAAACTTAAGTAAAGTGGTTTTTGAGTTGATATTCTTTTGAGATGATCTCAACCATGGATCAGGGATGATATGATATGATCTCATCAACACATACTTTAGGTTTCCTTATGCTTCCTTAAGGAGGGCACAAGGGAAAATGAGAGGCTCATTATTCCTTGGTATGTTCACCAAAAGAGTTGAGAGAGGAGCATGAGGATGAGGTTAGAGGCATTGAGTGAGGAAATATTGGGCGCTTCTATTCATGGAGGCAACCACAAAGCTTAGTCCTTAATTTTGTTTATGGATCTTGTTCTTGCTAGGAGGAGGGCGCACAACTAGCAGGGAGGACTTGCAGATCTCATATTGCAGTGAGGATAGTTTCAATGGAGAGATACAACAAAGATTCAAAGTATTATGGGAGTCTTTCTCCATCAGAGCTTCCATTTGGAAGAGCACTTTATTCAAATGGTCTTGGAAACTTGTGAGAAGGGCACATCTTCATCATTCAGACTTGTGCTTCAGCTTGATTCAAGTTTCTATTGTATCAGGTTCATATGTTTATTGTACTTTTTGTATTCCACCTTCTTTTCTCCGCATGCATACACTCATATTCCAAACTTATTTTCCCCGGGGGGGTTTTATCCAGGGTCATGTTGACCAAGAATACATGTTTTCATTTTCATGTATGCTAGTTTTTAGAACAACATTATTTCAGCTCTAAAATATCTCTAGGTGTTTTACATATCTTATGGTATGCATGTGCTAACATCTTGTGAAAAAAACTACATGCTAGAGCACCTTAATGACCTATGTAACTGTAACAGAAAAGAAAAGAAGTTACTGAACAATTTGTTATTATAAAACAACATCAAACCCTTGTTTGGAAGTTGAAACTTAGAGCGAACTTGAGGTCAAAGATAGACCTAGTTGGAAGCTCGTTAGGACCTAGAAAATCTTCACAAACCCCCTCAAACATCATTTCACATGACATCATTATACCAACAACATATATATCATCACTTGTGCAAAGTTTCTAGTGGACATGTGTCATCTCTACTTGCACTGTCCAAGCCCACTATGGAAATCAAAACCACGATGTCAAAACATCTTACATACCACACCGCAGGCCTTCGCAAAATAGATGTTCGTTGAGTCAGACATGCGATATCACAGGACCCATAGTGGATGTCACAAGACTGACGAGGGGCCTATATCTTCAATGTTTATGCTATATTAGTGATGGGAGGGTCGTTACATGGTACATTGGAGGAGGAACATTGGACTACCAATGAGGGGTCTATATCTCCAATGTTTACACTATATCAGCAGCGAGAGGGACATCATAATACTGATGAACTATTGGTATTTAAAAAAAACAAAAAAAAAACAAAGGATAAGAGGATAAGGATAATATTGGTGTCATGGAGTTGGACTTGGTATTGATTCACTTTGATGTATGGTTTATTTATTCTCTTCAATTTGTTTCTCATGTCATTGTAGATGCTTTTTTTTGTCATTCTCTTATAAAGGCTTAGTAATGAATTCGTTCATCTAGGAGTAAAGCAATGTGACGAGGCTTTCCCTTTTTCTTTATTTTGTATTTTATTTCAGCATTGATTCTCCTTTCTTCTATCAATTAAATTGCAGCTTTAGAAGCACATTTAACCATAAAAAAATGCCTTTATAATTTGATTGATGACTGGCAATCTTATCCCTCCAAGAGTAGTTTTATCAACATATTTCCAGAAAAAACTTAAGGTTCAGTTGCATCATATTAGGCCCTTTTTATTTTTTTACCTTACCTTAAAGATAAATTGAGAAAATAGTTCCTTCATCTATTAGTTGGTGGAACATGGTAAACAATCCTCTTATACCATATGACCTAATTCAAAGTAGTTGTTTGTGACATACTTGTTCTCTCATTTATACAATGCCTTATGACTCGATTACCCCATTACTAATATGCACTGGTTTCCGTCCATATCTTTTTATTCCTTCTTTTTTTCTTTGATCGATATATATTGTCCTTATTCCATTTGCATTTCCATCCCATTTCATATACTACAACAACCATACATTTTGTTAAGGCTTACTCTTTGTATGTCACCAAAGATCCCCACTCCATAGCCTTAGGAATATTGTTTTTGGGGATTATCCAATTTCATCAAAATTGGAGGGTGTTGACTAGAGAAACAAGGTGGATGGAATTGTATATACAAGTAACACCAAGCACTAGTACTGGATCCTGATATCCCTGATGGATCGAGGGAGAGGCAAAGGGCGATGTCGGTAGAAAAGGGTGGTATTGATGATGAGGACCCCAATATAGGGCATGATTTTGATGAGAGGTATTTATTTGTTGTAGCATGATCGTTTTAGAACTCTATAGGCCAATTAGAGCCTCAATGTTTA
>JASDQU011246452.1:10576-24489 GCA_032191745.1 Picea mariana | reverse complement strand
ATATATTTATAAGTTGAAGGGTTCATAAGGTTGAAGGGTTGTAGAGATAAATATTTGATAGTCGTGAGAATTGAAAATTGTGAAGTTTTCATTGGGTGATATGGATTTTATTCCATTCCATTCAAGTGATAATCAATTGACTTTAACAATGCTTTTGTAAATTTAAGCATATTGAGCATTGCATCAATCTAGGCCCCTCCCTTATTTTGACAAGGTGTAGACTCCTATCAATCCAAAACTTAGTAAAAACCCTGAACTCAAAATTAAATGCGAGAGTTGGTCATTCCAAGCAATTATCGTGCGTGAAGAGGAACGATCGTGGGTTTATTATGATAGATTATGGTCAAAAGTTTATATGAATTGGAAAAGTGGAATATGGTATTGGATATGGACTTGGAACATCATTAGTATTAAACTATCAAGTGGAGTAGGATTATATAAGGGAAATGAATATATAGGATTAGATATGCGTGTATGGTTCATTTGGTGAAGTAAACTCATAGGTAATTTTAATGTGATCTTTCCATATCTTTAAAAAATTAGAAAAATTAAAAATTAAACTATTACCTCAAGTTTACCTTACTTTTACCTTAAGATGCATGTTGAGAAGAGTGTTGAATCTGTTGTGGTTTATGTTGAGCTCGTAGGATCATTAGATGTTTTTTGTTGTGCTATCTGAAGTGTTGATATAAAAGTGACGATACTATTGGTGTTTGAGTTTGATGTACAAAGAAGAGAATGAAATAATGATGCTACTGTTGTAGACTTGTGAACCTGGTGTAGATCTTTTGTTGGGAAGAATTCATAGCTACTTGGGAAACTCCAAACCCTTATTGTTGATCTGTAGATGAAGTAAAGATGTTGGACACACTAACCACACTGAGAGGTGGGGGTGTGTAATACCCCAAGGACATGCCCCAATTGTATTTATGAATTGTAAACATGTTTTGTAGGCTGGTGAGTCGAGTGTTATAATAAGCTAGGAGGATTATGTGATGATTAGGCCAGAGAGCCTAGGATGCTAAGGCCAGGAGCCTATTTTATATATGTAATTATGAAAAATCATTAATAAAATATAAGTATCGCTCTGTGTAGACCGACCACGAAGAAAGAGTGACGGGGGACTAAGCTTCCATAAGGTTGGGTAAGGGAGGAGGCTAAGTGTTTGGGCCTAGGTGATAAGCTAGGGGGCTTACCTCTAAAGGGGGTGATAATTTATTTTTATTTCCTAAAAGACTAAGGTGGTCAATTGAGCAAGTGTTGTCCTAAGTTCCTGGAAAAGGAACGTATGTTAAGTGAAGTGCATGCAGCTCTAGGAAGATAGGTGTTGACCTGGTGCATGAAATTATAGATGGGAAATCCATCATTGTTAGGGGTTTCGCTTGCGATTCTCCATCCACTGTCTAACCGTGAACCAGGGGCATTCATCACGGATCTCTAGAACCAGTAACCCGTGAGTCAAATCATGTTGGGGGTATGTCCATTCTTTCGTCCGCAGTATCAAAACTAGGAAGATCGACCTCTACATTGTTTCCTGGTCACGCACCCGGAAACCCGTGGGAAAACCGACAGATTGATCCGTGTCTCCGGGGAAATCCGAGTATCCCGTATTTTTCTGAGTCGTGTGGTGTCGTAACTGTGGGTTGTTGTGGCCACGTAGTTTCTGGACTGAGTGTGGCTTGTTGCCTTATGTTTTCCTAAGTTGTATTGACCAATGGTTGTTGCCCTCACCTTGCGGGAATTGAGTCGAAACGGGTTGAAGAAGCGGGTTGTCAGACCATGGTTGAAGAGGCAGGTTGTCAGGCCTATGAGCAGCTCTCTCCAGGAGAGAGAGTTTGTTGGGAAGTGGTTTTCTCCTAGAGAGAGTCCAGCACCAGCTATGGAGCACTGAGAATTCCTGATCCGGCCTATTGTTGAGACCCTGAGAGGGGAAGTGGAGCAACCGATGGAATGTGGAACAGTGAAGGTGCATATTCCCAGGGTGGAACAGGCATGTGGGGAATGAGAGTTCGTGAGTAGTGGGTGTAAGAAGGCTCTTGGAGAGAATCCTTCCAGTTGCACTATGCAGTTTCCTGCAACCTCAGCCTAGTCTAGGATTCCATTTCCCTAGGTGGAGTTTAGTTCCATCTCGAGGGTGACCCATTGCTGAGCGTGATGAGTAGCATGGTCTATGGATGGGAGGTTCGTGGAAGGTCTGCATGTAGTTGGTGGTCTTATAATAAAATTTAAGTACCACTTTTATGTTCATTTACATGTTGTGTAATGGTACATATGTTGCAATTGATGAGTATTGTCTGTGTATGGTGTATATGTTGCATGTGTAGTCTTACTGTTATTTCTGCATTATTATGTTATATATATGTAGAATAGACATTCTATGTTCATATGTATGTGTATGTGTTTCCACAAGTATATTTGTGTGGCATAGCTAGTAGTTAAGGCTGGAGCTGTCACAGATCAAAGTAGTGTAGCAAAGCTGCAGGGGTAGCATTACCCGACCTATTGGTGGCTGAGGATGTTACAAATTGGTATCAAAGCCAAGGTTTACAACACTAAGCCTGGATGGGCCATGTTAGTGGAAAATGAAGAAATTTTTTTGAAATAATTATTGTTGAAGTAGAMAAAATTTGAGTTCAGAGCCAAGGTTTTAACGYCGAACCTAGATGGGCTGGATAAGTTGTCATTGGACCCAAACTTTCAAGTGGAAATTATGTCTGGAGGAACTGATTTCGAACCTTAGAATGTTACCTGAGTGCCAAGAGGTTACTTTGGATGTGTTACGAAGCTCAGGAGGTGTAGCAGCATTATAAAACCATGACAGGCATGGTATTTGACCACATAGAAAGAAATCACAACACTTGTGATTTTGGGGTCGCCGGATCTACGCACAAGTGGTTGTGAGCCGTTAGATCTCACAGTAGATTGTAATTTCGGAGTTCAGTGATTGAGAGAAGAGAGATGTGTTGATGCACAAACTTCAAAAGCCCCGAAGTGGATCTACTCTGTAGATCTGGGTAGGAGAGATCGACCATTGGATCAAGCCAATGTTAAAAGGTCAAACTCAGTAGTGAAGGGAGAAAGCTCCCAAAGAGCTGAAGTATTGAGTCATGATGACGTCACTTGGACTGATGTGGACACATGGGTTGTGTGCCACGTATAAGTGGGTTCTGAACCCATGGAATATTTAAATTCCATTTGGAACGTGACGCGTGTCACCCATCTGAATGGGCCATGTATCAATTGCTAGTATTCCACCACATGGAATCATGTATGAGCAAGGTTAGTAGGGCCCGAGGTTATGTAATGTAGTTAAAGGTTGGGAGACCCACAATGGCATTGATCACGATACATCAAGATCAACAAACAAAAGGCATTGCGGGGACCCAAGTTGCACGGAAGTTAATTATCCAAGGCGATTTCGCAATCCAAACCATGGTGTCACTAAGGGGTTATGAAGAATTGCAGGATGAAAGGTGGGTTACTCCAAACCACTACCGCATGCCCCTGCAATTGGAAAACGTAAGTGATGTGACATAATGATGCCAACAAAGGTGATTGAGAATGTTTGGAGATTGACGGTTTGGGATGCGTGGATGTGAAATCCTCCGAAGTCCCGAAGATTCGAAGTTCTGGAACTCAGACGCCTGAGGTTCCATACTGAGTGTCAGTCGTCAAATTTTAGGTAGACGTGGACTGAAGATCTTCCCTACTTCACGAGTTCGGTAATCCATAACTCCAAGAGATTGTTGTGTTGTTCTTTGAAAACTTCCGAAGCCAAAGGCCCGAGTAAGTACCTAGTGATCTAGCGCTTGGTCATGGCCTGTGATCACATGTATTGGAGACTAAGAGAAAGGGGCTAGTGCCCAAAAATGATTACAGAGCAGAGAAGAGCTCGAAAAGAAAATGAAATCTGAACGTTTTCTTAAATCAGATTGATTTGTGAATGTTGTGGGATTTGTTAAGGAATGATGGCTTGACAAAGTCCGGTTGACTGCATGTTGTGTTTGCAGAGTTCAGCGAGTGTCAGAAACAAATCGAATTTTCATAGAGTGTTTAGGAGACACTCACAAAGATAATAGAAAAGCATTTTTTCCTGCATATAGTGTGTTTATGTATTTGTGTTCATTACTATGTTTTTATATGTTGTTCATGGTTTGAATGCGTAAACTGGTGAAGTATTGAATAAGTTTTAATTTCTTCTCTTCTTTGAGTTTTCGAGTGCAAGGAGTGCACATTGTCTGCAAGGAGTGCATTGACAGAGGTAATTTAACCTCAGAGAAGCTCAGGAGAGATATCGTTGAACCTTCATCAGCAGAAGTGCAAGGAGTGCACAGGAAGAACTTTGTGTTGAGTTCAATGAGAGATAGAGTCACTGAGAACTTTGTAGGGATCTGCCAAGTGAGCACTTAGCGAGTGCAAGTGTGTACAAATAGAACACTTTGTCGAGTTCAGGGAGAAGAGTATCATAGGAAGATACTCACAGAGTTGTTGAACACTCTGTAGAAAACGCTCAATAAGGTGTGCTTTGAGCAGAAGGTTGCCAAGAGGGCACGGAGTTTTCCTTTGAAAGGAAACAGAAGGGCCCAGGCCCTTAGGAGACTAGGTAATTCAAAAATCTTAGAAGAGATAACGCAAGGAGTGCGTGGGAGATGGACTCATTATAAGTCCTAAAGCTCAGAAGAGATAACACTAACGAGAGTGAAGACGAGATCCAAGAGGTAGACTCGCGGGAGAAAGGTCAAAGGCTGAAGCCTTTGAACACTGACAAAATCTTCCAAGGTGGAAGAAGTCAAAAGATCAAGAGGAGGAGTGACAAAAACCATCAGATCGGTTGTGGGGAGGAGCCTAGACAGTTAGATCAACGTCCAATAGAACAAAGGAATCGCTTCGAGAGTTTAGTTTGAGGTTTGAAATCACCAAATCCCGAATAGCCAAAGCAACTGGGAGCCATTGATCTGGGTTGGACAGATGTCACCAGATTGAGAACTTCAAAGAATCGTACTCCGGTGTTTTTTTGAAGTTGTGTTTCAGAATGTCCCGAAGCGCCAAAGCCCGAAACATCGAAGGACCGTTGATCTGGTCTTGGTCGGAAAGAGCCAAAGTCCCAAAGAGAATCAGGGTCGTTGATTTGGAGAGGATGCGTGGCAGAAGATCTGTCACTCCGGGGAAATTCACTTTGTAAATTTGTGCGTGTGGAGACGTGAGAACTCGCGAAGGTTGGAGAGCCAGAGTTCATCTGAATCGTTTGATTGTTGAGGACAGGTGTCATTAGATCTTCCACTCCGGAAGATTGTCATACTGGGAAAACCAGATAGTTGAGAGTTGAAACTCCCGAGGGCCAGAGAGCCGGAATCAACCATAGCCATTGATTTTTAAGGGATCTACGTGTCGACAGATCATGTAGATTGGGATCACATGTGGAAGGAGGAAAGAAGGTAGAAAAGGGGAGATAGATAGCAGTCGTTGATCGTGGATCATCACCAAGGGATTGGAGATTGACGGACGAGCTGGATTGTGGGGCCAAAACTTGCTCGCATGTTAAAAATCTGAGAGCGGGCCGCAATTTATACCATGGTTTTAACAAAGTGATGCGTGGCAGCTAGAGGTGAATTGCGGGGTGAAAAGCAAGTTGGCCTAAAACCACTCTTGCCCATTCCCACAATAACAGTTTTCTATGAGTTAATAGCCCAGGGTCATATGAAGGAAAGGGATAGTGAAAAGGGTCTAGCGCCTGAAACTTGGAGTTTTGGAAGTGCAGAGGAATAGCCCACAGGCCTATCAGGACCTGTACAAAGAAGGAAAGGGGACCTATGTAAGATTAATAGGGGTCTAACAAAGTCCTGAAGAGTCAGTCCGACTCATCATTTGGAAAGATTCTAGACTGGGAGGTCGCAGAACCAGGGAGGAAGGGGGGGCTGCATCAGGAGCACAAGAAGATCCAGGAATCTGGGAAGAATTATAGGCTTTTGGGATCAAGGGGGATAATCTAGGGGGCTTACCTATAAAGGGGATAATAGTTTATTATTATTTCCTAAAAGGCTAAGGTGGTCAATTGACCAAGTGTTGTCCTAAATTCCTATAAAAGGAACGTATTCTAAGTGGAGTGCATGCGGCTACAGGAAGACATGTGTCGACCTGGGTGCATGAAATTATAGCTGGGAAAGCCATCACTGTTAGGGGGTTCGCTTGCGATTCTCCATCCACTGTCTAACTGTGAACCAGGGGAATCCATCACAGATCTCTAGAACCAGTAACCCATGAGTCAAATCGTGTTGGAGGTCTATCCATTCTTCCATCCGCAGTCTGAACCCGAAACCGGGATGATCGACCTCTGCATTGTTTCCTGGTCACGCACCCTGAAACTCGTTGGAAAACCAACTGGTTGATCCGTGTATCTGAATATACTGTATTTTTCTGAGTTGTGTGGTGTCATAACTATGGGTTGTTGTGGCCACATAATTCCTTGTCTGAGTGTGGCTTGTTGCCTTTTGCTTTCCCGAGTTTTATTGACCAGTGGATGTTTTCCTCGCCTTGCAGGAATTGAGTCGAAATGGGTTGAAGAAGCAGGTGGTTAGGCCATGGTTGAAGAGGCAGGTTGTCAGGCCTGTGAGCAACTCTCTCCATGTGAGAGAGTTTGCTGGGATGTGGTTTTCTCCTAGAGATATTCCAACACCAGCTATGGAGCTCTGAGAATTCTTGATTTGGCTTATTGTCGAGACCTTGAGAGGGGAAGTGGAGCAGCCGATGGACTGTGGAACATTGAAGGTGCATATTCCCGAGTTGGAACATGAATGTGGGGAATGAGAATCCGTGAGTAGTGGGCATAAGAAGGCTCCTGGAGAGAATCCTTCTAGTTGCACTGTGCAGTTTCATGTAACCTCAGCCTAGTCTAGGATTTCCTTGCCTAGGGTGGAGCTTAGTCCCAGCTCAGGGGTGACCCATTGCTGAGCGTGATGAGGAGCGTGGTCTATGGCTAGGAGATTCGTGGAAGGTTTGCATGCAGTTGGTGGTCTTATAATAAAATATAAGTATCATGTTTATGTTCATTTACATGCTGTGTAATGGTACATATGTTGTAATTGATGAGTATTGTCTATGTATGTTGTATATGTTGCATGTGTAGGCTTACTGTTATTTCCACATTATTATGTTATATATGTAGAATAGACATTCTATGTTCATATGGATGTATATGTGTTTCCGCAAGTATTTATGTGTGGCATAGCCAGTAGTTAAGGCTGGAGTTGTCATTGATCAGAGTATTACAGCAGAGCTGCAGGGGTAGCATTACCTGGCCTGTTGGTGACTAGGGATATTACAGGGTGAATCAGTGTAGGGATATTTTTACACTTCTTTACAAAACATCTTAGTTAGAAATCACCATTTAATCAATATTCATTACTTTCATTTATAGCTAGTTGTTTGTATGTAATGATATCTCAGCAGCAAACGTCATCAATAAAACATCACCATAAAGAACACAAAGAACACAAGATATATGTATAAGTTTATTTTGTATTACTGACTACAATCCTTGGGCTTTATCAGCATCAACTAAAAAGAGAAACAATTCCACAAGAGCATCAACTCCATAAGAGAACCATCTCTCAATGCAAGACTCAGCTTGCAGATCTCAGCACCAACTGAGATGTGAGAAATCCAATCCTCAAATAAAAGACCCTGCTTGTGAACAGAACCAAATCTATCAATGGGTACGTGACCTGTCAATAGTGCAACATGCATATGTAGGTGACCTTCCTATATTGCAACACGTGTATGTATGTGCTCTTCCTTCTGTCAACCTGCATACACCTTCAGAAACTAGGGTTTTTGTAGCTTCAACCTTCTATCCCTTTAGACCCTTTCTGCCTCTATCACATCCACTTGTGATCTATCACTATAATATTTATGTTAATTCTCAATTTGTACCATCACTAATCACAAACATATCTATACCATCCAAGAACCTATGCATGCTCCTCATGCATATACAATCATAGATCATGGATATCTTACAATCAGAACTGAACTGAACTATTTAACCAACCAACTACCATATTCATACATCAATACAACCATACAAAGAATTCTTCAAGAATTCACCATACCATAAACACATCTAATAATGAAGACAATATGTACCCATACCAGAACCTCTATAGCAAATATGAACCTGTAGAATGTTGATCTGGAACTTGCTTCAGACTTCAGGAACCTGGCATCATCATCCACTCAAATATTCATAAATTTTTCACCTATACATGCTCTCCCTTTACTGTAGCATGCGTATACATGTGCCTTCCTTCATTGCAGCCTGTGTATAGCTTCAGAAAACTACGGTTTTCAGAACCTCTAAAATTTTCTCTGTCAAAATCTCAGACTAATGGAACTTTTGATGCATCCATGAGTACCTGCAATGAATCTTCCACAAGAGTATATCTTCAATATAATCAAGAGATTCACTTGTAAGAGACCCTTGCTCTCTTATTTATACTTCTCCAAGTAGCTTCCTCATCTAACCAGTTCTAACCAACTTCCTTCCTTTTGGGGCTAACCCACTTCTAACCACTTATAACTACTTTCTCCACAAATATTAACTTATCCACTTCTAGTTGCAACTAATTTATTTTTAATTGTTTTCTTGTTGCAACCACTTAACCCATGATTAATCGCTTTGACTAGTCAACTTTATTCTAGGAGATTCTAGAATAAATTGACTTATTTTATCTTCTAAGGGCTTCTAGACAACACATGAGGGTTATCCAACTTCACATGGTCATAACTCTCTAAGCGTTAGGAGTTATATGAAGTTTCATATATCATTGTAAATGGCATGACAAGAACTATCCATCTATAATAGTCTCACTAAAAAATCCAGTGATCTTTGTAACATTATTCCAAAAATAAACTTGGGTTCCCTGACCATTTGGACTTAACAAAGTTTCTTCCTGTGAGGGATTTCACCATAAGCGGACCACTTTGGAGTTCAAGGTTCCCTAACCACACTGCTAGGTTGACTCAACCACTTAACCATTTGGATTTCAAAAAGTGTCTTCTCGTGAGGGCTTTCACCATAAGGGGACCACTTTGGAGTTCATCCATTCGGTACTTCCTAACAACCATGATAATATAACAATGATCAACCTTTACATCAACCCATTCATACATTAATCCATCTGGAACATTAACCCATGGAAACACATCACTATGACACCACTTGACATTAATCCATTACATCAATGACAACATAGGCCATCAATCAATACTATGAAAAGACATCAACTCTTTTACATCAATCCTTTGACATCAATGAAAACATGATGAAAAAATCTCCCCCTTTGGCATTGATGACAATACCAACATTGATATCAACACCAATAATTGATGGAAACATGTATACATGGCAATTCTCTTCGTCAATAGTCATCTCAATCACATCAATGTGATTATATCTCCCCCTTTGACATCAATGGCAAAGGGTATCTCTCTCATTGGGGCTGCTCCCCCTTCCTGAACCCTCCTTGGGGTTGCTCCCCCTTTCTGGATTCTTTTGAACTTCCTATGAATAATATCTCCCCTTTGAACAAGGGATATCCCACTGATGCAATGTTGAAGACATAACGCTCATGTTCCTCATGTGACCATGACTCCCCCTAGAAACATTCCTCAGTTCTCTCTCTCTAAGAATCTAACTCTTTATCCTATATATGATGAATCTCGCCTCCTGGAATCATGGGAAGAATAAAAACTCCTTATGTGGGTATGTCTCCCCCTATCTTCTCTACAAGATGAACAATATGCTACTATTGCAATCTTCATCTACTACAATTTCTACTGCTCAACCGGAACATAGATCAAGTACTCAAGAATGATATGATCTTCCTATGGTGATCCTTGGACCTCTCCATGTATCATACGCGTGCCATACCATACATCATGAAAAAAAAAGACATGTCAATAGTGAATAGGGAATAATGAACAAAAGATCAATCATGTACATAATGTGCCAACCATGCACATCAATACCATACAATAAGATATCATCACTAAAGTATATATGCCAAGAATATGTGCCAACAGGTATACCAAGCATATATCAGGATCATCAACAAGTGCCTCTATCAATGTACCAATAACATTGTCAACATGCCAACTATGTGCCTCAAGAAAGTGTCATATCACATATAATATGCCTCTATCATAAACCAAGTTCCACAAACCAGGTGTCAAGATATGTATCTCAACCATCAAGCATAAATTAATGTATCAACCAAGAACCACAACAAGTGTCTCAATTATCCCATACATCATGTACCAAAGTATATGCTAAACAAGTAATACAAATGGTTTACTTTAACCAAGTACTATCACCCATAATCATGTACCATCTACAAGTGCATCAACCATACACCAAACCTCAACAAGATGTATCATAACCAATATGTGTTCCCATACATGTTTGTCATATCAATCATAAACAATGTGTCGTTCATACTGCTAGCAAGTGCCTCAACCAATGTACCAATTATGTATCAATCATACATCAACTATAGATCAAGTTGTGACTCATCAATTATGTACAACATAATCACCTCATCAACTCATCAACTACATGTCCCAATATGTAGCTCAACCACATGTCAAATGCATGCACCAAGATATCCAACAAATATGCCTCTAAGATATATCAATAAGGCTCACATATGTACCAGCCATGTACCATAACAGATCTATCTAAAAAAACATTCACTGCAACAAGTACTAAGCAACCAATAATATCTCTAATCATGTACCAAAAGTGTGCCTCAATAATCAATGATATTTCTAGCTATCATCACATCATCGTGATATATCTCATAAAAAAAGTTCCATAAATTCATCGTCATAGCCATCATTGTTCCTCAATAGAAAATGCCTCAATCCATACTCTAGAGTTAGTATCATGCATCCAAGATAGGCATCAATCATATGCTTCAACACTCGTCCATATGTCATCACCATACATACATTAAACATATATGGAAGTATATAATCATGAAAACCTGCAACAAACCATGTCCGACCCTACAAAACAGAGTTATATCATCAAATCATGTTGCAACTCATATGGATAGCCTTCTTTTCCAAGGCTTTTACCACAGGTACGCGGCCTTTTCCACAGAAATATTGCATATGTACATGAACTTTCTATAGGTCATCTCGCGTATGTATGTGACTTCTTCCACAGGATCCTACGTATGCTTCAGAAAATGTCAAGCTTGATCTTGCCTCATGGCTTTCATTTTGTTTTGGTTGTTTAGTATTCTTCATCCACTTCTAAAGGTGTCCCAACTTCTCAGAACTTGAGCTCTGAGATTCCATATTTTCAACAGTGTCTTCCTTCCTAGATTCGTCTATTCTTCTTGTCATGCTATATGAAGCACTCTTCGTGGAATGTCTTCTTGTGTTCCAACAATCATGGAATTTGTGGCCAAACCCACTACAGTTGTAGCATTTCATGGTGTGACAATGAGCAGCAATGTGTCCCACTTGATTGCATCTCCAACACCTTAGGTTGCAATGAAACCTTCCAACATATTTCCTTGCATAATGTCTGCAATCCAAAGCTTTGTGACCATATTCATTACATGAGAAACAGTGACCATGAAAAACATTTTCATACCTTTGCTTTGGTGTCCACTTTAAAGGTGTCTCTCTTCTAAATTTTCTTTGAGGTGTAAAGATGGATTATTGATGTTGCTTTGTTCTTTTGAAGGTTTCTTTGCTTTGTGTATATGATTGAATTGCACCATTGCTTTCACTTTTTGAGAATGAAGGACTTACCTCATGATTCTTAGAAGTGATGGATTCAAGATGTGTAGCTTCCTTGTTGTATCCAAGACCTGATTTATCATTTGGTGATATTTGACTATCCAAGATTTCATTTAAGATTGTTGAATTGTTCATGAACTTGATATGAGTATTTGACTTCTCTACTTTCTTTCTGAGATCAACAACTTCATCTTCCAACTTATGGCATGACTCTTCCTTTTCATTTACTTGATTCTTTAATAGTTCCTCTACCCTTTTGGCTTCTTCAAGTTGATTCCTTAAATTTATATTGATTTTAAGATATTCAAGGCTTTTTCTAAGTTCATCATCTACCTTCTTCTTTTCTTCTACTTGACTAGTCATATCATCTTTTAGTTTCTTGATCTCTTATTCTTGCTTCATGAGTATTTTCATTAGTGCCATGGTATGCCTAGGGTACTTTTATAGGATTTCCTTAGTGTATTTTTCAGGATACTCAAAAGAAGTTGAACTATTTCCTATTGCATATCTACATCATCCAACTCATATRAAAATTTATCTTTAATCTYTGACAAATCTTCCTCTTCATTATTTGAAAATTCTATACAAATTTATTCTATATCTTCTTCTTCTTTTGTAAGAGAACATTTAAATTCACTAGGAGTATTGTAATCAGAAGATTTTGGAGAGTCTTTACCTTCATTTTCCTTGATGGAATTGTCTTCTTTATCTTGGTATACCTTMTTTATATTCAACCATAGATCCTTGGGGGAAATACATTCTCTCATTCTTTCTTTGATAGAACTTGAGAGTCCATTGAAAATGGTCTTGAGAGCTAATGCATTGTTCTTCTTTGCTTMTTTTTGTGTTGCAAACTTTGACTTATTCTTCAAGGGAATTGATCCACGAATAGTTGCATTCCAAATACCTTTTCCTTTTTCCTTCAAAAACCCTTTCATTTCTATTCTCCATGTCGATTAATCTATCTCATCAAAGAGGGGAACTTCATCTGCATGTTCATCCATTTGTGTGTCAATGGATCTCCTTCAAGATTGTTAGACTTATGATCAAGGCCTTCTCTGATACCAATTGTTGTACACATCGACCACATTGAGAGGGGGGGTGAATCATTGTAGGGCTCTTTTTACACTTTTTTACAAAACATCTTAGTTAGAAATCACCATTTACTCAATATTCATTACTTTAATTTATAACTAGTTGTTTATATGTAATCATATCTCAGTAGAAAACATCATCAATAAACCATCACCATAAATAACACAAGGCACACAAGATATATGTATAAGTCTATTTTATATTATGGACTACAATCCTTGGGGTTTATCAACATCAACTGAAAAGATAAAAAATTCCACAAGAGCACCAACTCTCAATGCACGACTCATCTTGCAGATCTCAGCACCAACTGAGATGTGAGAAATCCAATCCTAAAATAAAAGACCATACTTGTGAACAGAACCAAATCTGTCAACAGGAATGTGACATGTCAATATTGCAACATGCATATATATGATACCTTCCTATACTACAACATGCATATGAACGCASTMTTCCTTTTGTCAGCCTGCGTACACCTTCATAAAATAGGGTYTCTGAAGGTTCAACCTTYTGGCCCTTCATACCCTTTCTGCCTCTGTCACATCCACTTGTGACCTGTCACTATAATCTGCATGTTACTGCTCAATATGTACCATCAACAATCACAAACATATCTATACCATCCAAAAACCTATGCATTCTCCTCATGCATATACAATCACATATCATGGATATCTCACAATCAGAACTGAACTAAACTATTCAACCAACCAACTACCATATTCAGACATCAATACAACCATACAAAGAATGCTTCAAGCATTCACCATAATATAAACACATATAAGCATGAAGACAATATGTACCCATACTAGAACCTATGTATCAGATCTGAACCTATAGAATTCTGATCTGGAACTTGCTTCAGACTTCATGAACCTGACATCATCATCGAGCTCCTATTGTTTTATTTCAAGAAATTCTATCTTTTCAATATCTACTTCCAATTCCATATCTTCCAAAGAGAAAATTTGAATATAATTTTCTAAGAGAATATTCTCCTC
>JASDQU011246449.1:12025-25834 GCA_032191745.1 Picea mariana | reverse complement strand
GATTCCAGTTACAGAAGAGGATATAGCATAGGTTTTGGGTCTCCCTACCAATGGCATTCGCTTGTTTAGCCGCAAACATATCATCCTTAATGCCCAGTAGGATTTCCTCTTGCCAGGGGAACAAATTGAACCTAAAGGTTGGGGTGTCTGACTTAGCTTGTTGCCACCTCCATGGCTGAAAGTTACAAAATTTGTCAAGCACTACCTTACCTGTGAAGGCTGATACCAGGTAGTCTACCAGTCTGATTTTGTCTTGTTGTCTCATTTACGACATGCTAGATTGGTGAACATTCCTTATTATCTGCTCGGATGTCTTAAAAATATGTCGCACTACTATAAAAAGGCTAAAGATCCCTCCCTTTCACTCACCCATCACCATCTCATTCAACTAATTATCCAAAAGGGTTTTTCCCAACAAAACCCTCCATTAAACAACCCACCCATAGAACCCCAAGAAGCTGTTGAAATTCCTGAAAATCTTCAGGAACAACAACCACAAAACCCTCCAGACCCTCCAAAAGTACCTAACAGTCCGCCTACAGACCCAATCAATCCAATTGACCTCCCTACCATACCAAGCCCATCCCACATTTTACCAGAATCATCCACTCCCACCGTTCATATCCTTAGTGATGATTATGAACCAGACAACTCTCCCTGTCCCATCACTGAGGAAAAACCCCCACACAAATGAAAGAAAATTCCTTTCTTTCCACCATTTTTACAAAGAAAACGAACAAGGGCCTCAACAAGGGAAACCACTATTGCCACTGCCCTAAATCCCCAGCCCATCCAACTAAAACCCCGTACACCTCCAACCTCCCAAATTCTGGAATCTTTACCTATTCCACCCACGGGCACTAAAACACAAGAACCATATGCCCAGTACGTTGTGACATCATCCGTTTCAAATCAAGTAGCTGAAACACAAGAACCAACTACTCATCAAGTAGCCGAAACACAAGAACCAGCTACTCATCAAGTAGCTGAAACACAAGAACTAGCTACTCATTTAGTAGCTGAAACACAAGAACCAGCTACTCATCGGGTAGCTAAAACATAAGAACCAGCTACCCATTTAGTAGCTGAAACACAAGAACCAACTACTCATTCAGTAGCTAAAACACAAGAACCAGCTATAGTTGTCACACAAGAACCAGCTACAGCTGAAACACAAGAACTGGCTGTTGATATTGATATCGAGATACAGGAGTTAGATGCCCAGGGTGCTGCAACATTACTTTCTCTACATCAAGAAGCTGAAATACAAGAATCAGTTGTCGATCCTGTAGCTTCTCCAAAAGAACTAGCTAGTGCGATTGTGACTGTTACACAAGAACTAGTCACCCCTCTTCCAGAACCAACAATGGCCTCTGTTCTACAAGAAAATGAGTTCCTAAAGTCTAAACTGGAATCCTACAAGCAAGAGCTAGTCATGGAAAAGGAAGCCTATGAGAAGGAACTTAAATTGTACACCCTAGCTTGCATAGCGACAGAGGAAAATACAACAGAGAATCCGTGTAGAGAGTATATGTGCAGTCAGTGTGGGTACATCTATTATCAAGCAGGCTACAAGGTAATTCAAATTCAAATGCCAGGAGCTTCCCCTGCACCTACGACGTTTGCAGTCAAAGAATAAAAACCTGTTGTTACACAAGAATTAGAAGGACCTTCCAAAATTAAAACTGAACCCTGGCCTACAATAATTCCCAAATCTGAAGCCCCTGTTTTTGTTAATAAAGTTGTACAAACACTGCCTATTGATGAACCTGCCCCTCCTAGCCAGATCAATACCCACATCCTTGGGGAACAAGCCACTCAGACCCTACCTCAACCTACCACTTGCAACGTTGAAACACAAACTCAACCATGGGATGAGCAGGCAATAATAGACAAATGGAAAAAAGAGTCTATTGTTACATAGGCCAAAAGCCTGCAGGAACACAGACTAATCTGGCTAAACCATATCTACTCAAACTGGGAAGCTTTGGAGAAAACACACTAGGAATCTCGTGCCCTTAAGAAACAGAACAAAGAGCTAAAAGGCAAATTGCTCCTGATATTTGACTTGGCACAAAATTTGTTGGCTACAAGGAAACCATCTTGCAATTACTCTCCGTTCCTCATGGAACGACTTACATTGTTTCAGATCAAATCAATCAAAGAAGGCAGACCCCATGCAGTGTTAAATCCATCAGATTTTGTTAAAAATTTTGCAGAAGCCTCTGCTATGGATCAACACCTTCTCTATGAGTTATATTTTCATAGTGAGGCCATCCCTAAGAACCGACGGCTTAACCTTAACCCTCTTGTCGGTGACATCTAGATTCGGGCACTCACCTCCTTCCTCAACAATCAGATTATATGGCAGGATGACTTCCTAGCTGCCAAGCATAACGAGGATAACCGCCTTCTCTGGATATGGCCAGAACCACAAAATGCTACCACCTTTGTTACAGAGTATTATTAGTTTTTAAAGAAACCAGGGATGACTCAACACATTTAGCAACTACAGACAACAGTGCTTTAGGATTGTCAACAGTTCATTAAATCCACAGAGATTTCTTCCCTACAAGCAAATAACATGTTTTGGCAACAATATACTAGGAAAAGACAAGAACACAATCCCTTCAACCCCACTAATCTTGAGATAGAAATCTCCAGGGTACCTAGCTACATCAAGTGCGTTCAACAATGTACTGAAAGCTGGATAGGGTATCACTTTCATTTTCCTATCCTCTGGATGCCAACAGAGAAATATCAAGTTCATTATAAGTTGCCCAAGAAGGCCAAAACAACAGCTTGGCAAAGGTTACAACGCGTTTAAGGGTTCAGAGCTCCAATAGACAACACCTTCCACAACTACTGCTTAAGTAACTTGCACGCTCAGAGTCAGTATCCAGACTCTGATTCAGATTGAAGTTACCTGAGGACATGCAACATTTTAAGTTGGGGGGGATGTTAGGACCCTACCATGTACCTTTTTTCTCTCACTTTTTGCTACCATTACATACTTTTTCCACTCACATTTAAACTTATATTATCACCTTACTCTATCTCTCCAAAGGTATACAACGTCTCTTCTCTTTACTATATGGTTAATCTATTTTGCATATAATTTTACATTACTCTCATACTTAACCGTTGATCAGAAATATATAAGTGCTAAAACAGTTCAAACTGTAGATTAGCATTGAGGCCTATTGCTGAAACAGTCAAAGCACGCAAACCCTGTGGCTGAAACAGTCTATGGTCTACGATACTGAAACAACAACTCACACAGAAGAAGTTGTTACACTCTCCATGGTCTACGATGCTGAAACAACAACTCACACAAGAAGAAGCTGCTACACTCTCCGTGGTCTACGATAATGAAACAACAACTCACACAAGAAGAAGCTGCTACACTCTCCGTGGTCTATGATGTTGAAACAACAACTCAAGTTGTTACACTCTCCGTGGTCTATGATGCTGAAACAACAATGAAGCGGTTACACTGACCACAACAGCCGCACCTTGAGACAGAATTAACCACTGCTGTTGTGTGAGACCACGTTGCTGAAACAGTGAGATCGCAAATCCCATTGCTGAAACAACCCGTGATTTGCGATGCTGAAATAGCATACAACAACAGTAACAAGAAGACAAATAAGGAATATGTTACTCCAGCCGCAACAACAACACCTAACTCAACACCTTTTCAACTATTATAATAGCATTTTGTTACAGGAGACTAGGATGTCCTATCCCAGTATAGAGAATTGATTTGACTAAGAATAGGACTCAGATGTACACATGTAATTTGATGATTAAATTGTATCGAGGGGATTCTCCTCTTTAAATAAGAGGAAATCATCATTAGAGAGGACCTTGTTTCTAGCTAAGAAAGGATTTACAAAGAAGGACGTGTTTTACTTCAGACATTGTAATATGATACAGTTGACAGATGAATAAAAGATTGTTCTGAGCATTTCTTTCTAGTTCCTCTCATTTCAGGGGAATCTTGTGAGAAGGGAGGGCCCACCTTCTTCACAAGATTCACCCATTATCCTTGTAGTGTGTTATTGTTATTTCTGTTCATGCCTTGATTAAATTCTATTTTGCTGAAACACTACTTTACTGAACTCTGTTTTTTTGAAACACTACTTTACTAAACTCTGTCTTGCTGAAACTCTACTTTACTGATTGTTACATTGTTTTCATATGATTCATGCTTGGGTAATTGTTAATCATTCTAGTTAGCAATCCTGTTTGGTGAATTTATGAAGGAGTGATAATCAGGGACAGGTGCTGAAGATTCCTTCTTGGGGAATAGGGTCTTGTTCCCTGTTAAGGGTTAGTTAGCCTTCAGTATGTGTCAATCATTTCAATTAGTAATGAGTTCATGAAAGTGTGATGATCAGAAACAGGTGCTGAAGATTCCTGCTTTGGGAATAGGGTCATGTTCTCTGGTTACAAAATAGTTGGTCTTTCCTTTTGCAGTGTCCTGAAAGATTTCTTTTCTAGGTTGTTATTTTCTTAATGTAATCCAGGATTCTTTGGACAATTATTTCTTTAACATTGAACTCTGTAATAGGTAGATTGTTTTCCTGTAATTCAAGTTAGAACTTCAGTTTGTTCAAGGAAAAGTGTGATTAATATGTTTTTACTACAACTCTAGGTTTCTTTTGAGATTGATCATATATAGTGCGTGATTACCTTTGAAATAAACAGACTTCCCTGGGTTGACAATTTATGTAGCACTTGATTTTTTAGTTAAATAAGCAATTATAGTGACCAACATTGTGCATGGTGTATTATGGCGTATTGGTGTAACTCTTATACTATTGTTCATTGCTCATTGGATATATTTGAATGGTTTAAGTATAAGTTGAAAAAGGTTTTCAATTGCACTTGATACTGATTCACCCCCCTCTCAGTATCAACAGGTCAGTGTGGTCAGGGCTGGCCAATCACAGATGACTTGGATCCTCCCTGGATCAACATGTACGCCATGCTCATCAACAATGTAGCCCAAGTATTGGAACTTTTTCATGCCAAAAGATACTTTTTGTAAGTTTTCATAAAGATTTTGTTGTCGTAGAGTGCTCAAAACATCTTGAATATGTCACATGTGATCCTCCCATGTTCTGTTGAATATGAGGATGTCATCCAAATATACTACGACAAAGGAGTTGGTGAAGGGTCTTAATACATCATCCATCAACCTCATGAAAGTGTTTGGTGCATTTCTTAAGCCAAAGGGCATGACTAGCCATTTGTAGAGACCTTATTTAGAATTTAGGGTTTTCTTTCAGACATCAATTAGTTCAATGGGAACCTGGTGGTAGCTAGACTTTAGGTCAATATTGCTAAAGAAATTCCCCCCCTTGAGTTGTTCAAGAAGGTCATCAATCCTGGGAATGGGGTAGAGATTCCTGATTGTGATTTTGTTTAAGGCTATGTAATCAATGCATATTCACCAAGTCTCGTCCTTCTTCTGTACCAGTACGATCAGGCTTCTGCAAGGGGAGGAGTTGGGTCTAATGTGCCCCTTTTGAAGAAGCTCTTGTATCTAACACCAGATTTTGTCATTCTCCATCAGCAAGCATCGATAGACTGGTCCATTAAGTAGAGATGTGTCGAGATTCAGATCAATGGGATGCTTGACTTGGCAGTGTGTCGATACCCCTATAGGTGAGGTGAAGATGACTTTTTATTCTTCCACGATCCCATCCACTTGCTTCTGGTGCAAAAAGAGGTGTTGTGTAGAGGCAACAGATGTTGCAATGACCTTTTACTTACTGTGAGCACAGATTACAAAAAAGATGAACTTCTCGGTCTGTGAAATGACATTACTGCATTTCTTATAAGATATTAAAGAAATAGAAGTAGGTGGCGCCACCTCTCGGATCCTATACAATTGTCTACCCAAAGTAATAATAACACTGCAGGGTCTAGATTCATAAACAACATAATGCTTCCACAAATATGGTTGTCCTAAAATAACATCACAAACTTCAAGAGGAGAAATATCACACAGTACCTCATATTTGAATGGCTTGATGTCGTAGGGTAGACGACATTGTCGGTTGACGCGGAGATCTCTTCCTTGACGAATCCATCCGATGGTGTAAGGATGTGGGTGCGGCCTCATTGGAAGTTTCGGTCGCTTGATAACCACTGCTGAAATTAGGTTTTTCTAACTACCACTGTCGATAATGAAATGAATCAGAGCCCCTTTGACCCACATATGCAAGTGAAATAGGGGTTCCCCTTCCTCTTTTTCTTCTCATTTTCTTGGTTGGACTTTTGTGGTAGTGGCCATGGCATTGGGTTTAGCATAGATAATCTACTTCCCTCCTTCATGATTTGACTCAGAATCATAATTAACCTCTGACTCGTAAGCCTTCAGCTCGACCATGAGGGATTGCTTAGAGAAACATGCGTCGGTGTTGTGCCAAGGACTTTTATGGTACTCACACCATTTTCTCATGTCCTTCTTCATCTTTTCATTGCCCTTCCTGTGTTGTGGCTTGGACAGATTGTCCTGAGGGAGACCATATTGAATTGGTCCTTTTTGTGTGGGTTTGAGCTTCATTTTCCCTGCTTCGACTATGAGGGGTTTGCATATCCAAACTCTCGTTGTTTCTTCTTAAATTTCTGCTCGATCTTGACAATGTATCTATAAGTTGTGCCCAACTAGGCAATGTCCAGGAACTTTATTTTTGTTTGAATGTATCGATGCAAACAACTACAATATTTGAGAACCATATGATGCTCATAATCTTTGATTTCTAATTTGGTGTGTAGTGTAAGGAAAATATTGGTGAATTCTAGTACTGTCTGGTCCCTTTCTTAATGTAGGGTGGTCCATTTGGTGTACTATTCCTCATAGCTTCCAACAGGGTAGTATTGTTCTTTCATGGTGTCCCTAAAGGAATCCCATGTAGGGACCACCACAAAAATTGCATATTCCTCCATGACCCTTTTCTCAGAGTAAGTATCCCACCAGTCTTTCACATGGGGAGCGACCTTGAGGAGTTCAAAAGTGATTTTATCCCTATCGGTAAAATTGTGGACCAAAAAGTATACTTTGAGTAGATTCAACCATTTATCTACAACATCCGCATCTATCAATATTTCAAATAATGGAATGTCAAAATTTACTTGTACCTTGAAGGGGGTTCAATGGCCTCTGGATGAAGATGCTTCTCCCGTGGGCACTGGTTGAAGGATCCATGCAAATTTGTCCATCATTTCATACCTTTGTCACGTGAGGGATTCCTCGAGCAACATTTTAATAGGATCTCTAGCTCCATCATCTTTATTTTCGTCTCCCATGGGTTTTTTTCAGGCTCAACGTAACCGATATGGTAATGGATCGATGGGTTTGACTCCCAAATTCTTGTACCCAGACCTTGTTGGGGACATGCACGAAGAAAAATAAATGAAGAGAAGATCGCTATGATATCGTTGATCCAAATTTAGGAGCGAAATGAACTGATTAACAAAATGAATACAATAAACATAGAGATAGGAAGAATAACAAAAATATATAGTGAACAATATCTTCTATTAAATAAAGAAATAGGCTAAAACTGTAAAACTACAGAACTAAAACTTGCTCGAATGGTGGTAATTATCTCTGAGAAGATACGTGGTTGATACGCACATCCATCTGAGCATAATGGATTACAATGAGGCTCCATAGGCCCTTTTCATATTACTCATGAATTCCAAAACCCTAGAAGGTGAAACGTCAAAAGTCATCTGGGCCCTATGCATAAGTTGGTGTAATTTGGCACCTCAACTTCCTAGGGTCATAACTTTTGCATACAACCTCTGTTTTAGGCGTGTGATAGCCTATTGCAAAGGTATTTAAGAGAACTACACATTCTTTTATGAAACTCAAACTTTTTCTACATTATTACTATGGAAAGCCAAAAAAACAATGTTTAGGGCCCCAAAACATCCCTGAAAGTATTACAAAATGTGTTGACATGAAAACATACAAAATAAGCAATTTGGATTAGGCTAGAGGCCACCTGTATCCAACTGGAGAATGTGTGAGGATTGAGACATCCCCAGAAGTGTAGAACTAAAAATTATAAAGTAGTACAAAAAGACGTGTTGAACAAAAATAGACACGAGGAGCCAACTGGAATAGGTGGGTGGCCACCAATATCCACCTGGATCAATCAGATATAAAATATGATGTTGGTGTTCTACATTCATTGGAATTATATATTAAGAAGATATCAATGAAACATTTCAAAGATCAGTACAACCAGATTGAGGTAGCGAACACCTACTGCTAGATCAAGGTACTTAAACACATGCCAAAGTTTTTTAATGATTCATATAATGAAGAGATCGAAAAATCATTAATGATTGAAGAAGTTAAAGAAAAAATATCCTCTATGCAAAAGGAATAAATCCTTGGCCCGGATGTATGGACACAAGAAATCTTCTAGACTTTCTTCGAGATTATGGGAGAGGATCTACACAAGGCCTTCGAAGAATCCAAAGTTTATGGCATTATTCCAGGAGCACTCAATTCTACCTTATTATCTCTTATTCCTAAGGTAAAAAAGCCATAAACATTTCACAATTTCAATCTAATTTCCCTTTGTAATTTTTCTTATAAAGTCATTTAAAAAATTATCGCCACAAGGATGAAAGCAAAAATGGAAGATTTTATCTCCTTCAAACAATTTGGTTTCTTAAAGGATCGTTTAATCTTTGATGTTGTTGGTATATCTCAAGAATTTTTGCACACTGCTAGGTCTAATAAGTTAAGCATCATTATCCTTAAGATGGATTTGAAGAAAGCATATGATAAGGTAAGCTGGAAATTTCTAAGACTGTTATTAACTCAAATCGGGTTAAATTGGGAGGTTACCCAATGGATTATGGCATGTATTATCTCAGTTAATATGGCAGTCTTAATTAATGGCTCTCCAACATAATTCTTCAAAAATTTTCAAGGACTTCGTCAAGGCTGTCCCCTCCCCCCCCCGTTATTTCTTCTAGTTGTTGAATTTTTAAGCAGATTACTGAGGAAGGTTGTAGTATATGGGACCTTTCATGGCCTCAAAGTTTCCACATATATCATAGTTTCACATATTCTCTTTGTAGATGATGTTTTAATTTTAGGAAAGGGGAATTTTGAAGAATGGATGGAATTCCAATCTATCTTAACTAGTTTTTGTTTCGCAATGGGGATGGACATAAATTGTCAAAAATCATGTTTTCTTACACAAAACATTGATACCAGTATAGAACATAGGATTCAATCACCATACAATATCAAGTTCATCAACTTCAATGAAGGAATGAAATATCTTGGCTTTTATTTAAAACCTAACTGCTATAGGGTAGTAGACTGGAACTGAATGATTCAAAAGATTGAAAAAATAATTAACAATTAAAATTTTAGGTGGATCTCTTTAGATGGAAGATTGGTCTTAGCGAAGTCAGTGATGAAAATAATTCCTGTGTACTGGCTCAGTTTAGAAAATATTCCTGCTACTATTTTACACAATATTCAACAACTAATGGAAACTTTTATATGCAGAGGAGCTCACAAATCTTCAGGATATCACTTAACCAAATGGAAAAACATTGCCAATCCAAAGGAAAATGATGGATGGGGTATAAGGAATATATTTTGGTTTTCCCACTCCTTAGATGCAAAATCTTGTTGGAGAGGACTATTTGGTAATAGTCTTTGGAGTCATATACTAAAAAGGAAATCTTTAAAAGGAGTAGATCTGACCTCCTAGCTAAGAAAAGAAGATTATAAATTCCCAATTGCCTCTATAATTTGGAAACATTTCTTGGGTTCTTTACATATTATAAAACAATTTTTGTCTTGGAAAATTAGGAGTGGTAAACAAGTCATTATTGGAAAGGATCCATTCATTGGATACAATGCATCTTACAAGCTCTCAACATCATTAATTCAACATCTTAACAGTTGATATATTTATACTTTAGCACATGCAACCCTTCCAGAAATACTAGGCACTACACAAAGTTGGATAAATGTCAATCATCTTGGACTATAATGAGATTTTTCAACTGAATGGAATGATTACATTTTAAATTTAAAAAGAAGTGGAATTATCATTAATAATTCAAATGAAAAAATTGTCTGGTCTTGGAACAAGGCTATGGGAACAATAACCATTGATCTAGCATATAAATCCATCTCTTTCAATTAAAACATTGAAATATCTAAGTGGTGGTACAAGGCTATTTGGAAAGTTAATATACCTAGTAAAATTACTTGCTTCATGTGGTTATGATTAAAGGATTGTATCATCACTGGTGCAAATTTAGGAAACGTGGAGGTACTGGACCTTCAATTTACAACTTTTGTCTCAAGGATGATGAGGCAACTACACATTTGTTTATACAGTGTGAAACCACTCAATTCATTTGGAAAGAAATCTTAAACTCTTTCAATATTACAGATGCTTGGAAGTATTCCACTTTGGAAGAAAAATTGTTGCAATGGTTTACACAGTATCCAAGGATGAGACATATCCCTTTTCTGGTTAGTTGGGAAATATGGAAGTATAGAAACAAAATCTTATTCTAAAACTGACAAAGATTGGATTCAAGAATAACAAAAAAAAATATGCTTGTTATTAATGAACACAAAGGAGCAGGAGAAGTAGTCAAATGTGATTATATACTAAATCTCGTTTACTTTGATGAAAATCCAATAGGATTTTTTGATGGTTCAATTGTTGATGATAAATGTGGAATTGGCATATATATAAAAGTAAATTCAGACCACAGTTTTCGAGCACATTTTGCATGAGGAAAATGAAATACTTTAGGGTCTAATATACTTTGCCAATACACTACCCATAAACAAATTGATGATTATTGGAGACTCCAAGGTGGCCATTGATTGGATCAATGACCGTTCAAATCTGAACCTGGTCTATTTACCCAGTTGGAAAGAGAAAACTAGATGATTAAAGGAGAAATTTGAAGAAATCAAATTCATGCATGTACATAGGGAATACAACACAGTTGCAAATAAACTATCCAAGAAAGCACTGAACAACCCCCTGGGAATTTTTTTTATGCGAATATCATTCAAGAAAATGTAGTTAATGTTGAAAACTTCTTGATATTTTAAGTCAGAAAACAATGTACTCAACATTAGATGGGAAGATTTCTTAAGATTTCAATTAAGTTGAATTTTTGATACTATGCATAGCAAATTGACGGTAGTCAAAAGATCTTTCTTGAAACTATGCTTAATATATATGTTAAATTAGCAAGATTTTGAGGAAATTCATAGAGAACACATTAGATATCTCTGAACTTTTTTGTAAATTGAAATACCACTTTATTCTAATAGAATAACACTGGAACTGTTTTTTCTGTGTGAAAATAAAATTAATACATTAATATCTATGTATTAATATATTAATGGTAGTCCCCAATGCACATTGTTCATCAACTAGCAACAACCAATTTATAAAAGTGTTTATCGGCGCCAATAATTTAAAAAAGTGGAAAACGACGTCGATCGACGTATATCATCCACTTTTATAAAGTGGTTGTTCCTAGTTTAAAGATCAATGAGATTGAATTTTTCATATCTTCTTTCCACTTGAAACACATTACCTATATTCTAAATATCGTTTATTGATCTATGGATGAAATGAGGGCTGGAATTTGGCAGGTAAGTTGGCTTCCCAACCTATTTTATGTGATAGTTGAAGAGTCAACAATCCCTATCATGGATAGTTAGTAGAATACGCCACACGATTAAAATCAACAGTTTGGATGAATCTTTTAAACTTACTATCACGTAAAAAAATTATGTCATATATATTTTTTAATTATTTAATTTTACGGAAAAATCTTTGTGATATTTCAAAGACTGAGCCATTTTTTCCACTGCAAAGTACTCTAGTCCTTCTCCCTTCACTTCTATAAACAAGTGTTGCATGGAAGCGTAGTCCCTACCAGGTTGAATTGGGAATAAATGCACATGGATGGGAAAAAGCAGCAGAGGCAAATGGAAACTGTAGTGGAGATGTGGCAAGTAGCATGAAGCACAGGTGGTAACCATGAAGTAAATGAAACGTGGCCTCTAGAGTCCCATTTATTTTTTGAAAGTATATAATCTATTTTGCATTGTTCAAAAATTTTGTCTATTTTGTCTCTATATGTGGCAGGACAAAAAAAGTTATATTCAAATTAAATAAACACAATTTCTTGACATTCAACATAGTGGAAGATACAACTTATGAGGACATAAATATAAAGGAGATAAAAAATAGTTTTATTTGAAATATATCAAAAAATAATATTGACTGTTACATATTCCTAGAAATTTAAATGCATTTGTCATCTAGACTAGGATCGGGGCTCCTGTGGACCATAAGCATAGTGGAAGATAAAAATTTATGAGGACATAAATATAAAAGGAGATAAAAGGAAGTTTGTTTAAAATATATCAAAAAATAATATTGTTTGTTACATATTCCTAGAAATTTAAATGTGTTTGTCATATAGGCTGGGATTGGGGCTCACACAGGCCATAAGAGAAATACRTACAAGAAATAGGAATATGTAAAGAAGAAGTGGGTGACGGTAGAGTGTAATACCTGAAAAGAATAAATTGAAAGGTATCAGTCTTTGGATAGACATTTCTATTTAAAAAAGTGAAATAACTAGGTTGATAAACAAAGAAACATKTGATCAGTATAGACTTAAAGTGATGGTACATATCACCCATTTTTCTATTTTCTTTCTGATGTCCATTTATTGTTATCGTTAATGACTAMCGGAATCGTGGAAACTGCATGTTTCCTTTCATCGGTGACYTRCTTCAATTCCCTTTTGATACATTCTTCAATGTAGCTTCTCATTGGGGCGACGTTGATCTCATTCTAAATTTTTATGTTGAAAAGTTCATTTTCTAATTCCCTAAAGTTGATAGAAAGATTACACGGAGCTTGAACAATTTCCTCATTCTGTACCAAATAGTCGACTACCCAATTGTCGACGTCATATTCACCATATTCAAGGATGTTGTAATAATTTTCCAAAGAAAACACCTTAAAAATATCAACCTGTTTATCGAAGGCTTGCTTAGTTAAGGGAAAGGATTTGATGATTAAGTTGGGGTCTTGGAAGTAGTTGGTCCTTCCGACTAAGTCTATTCTGGTCAACTTTGTGAATAATGTTTCTTTCTTTGATATGGCTTGTTCACATGACTGGACAATGAGACGCAGGTTCTTCACTTTTTTTTTCCAGCATGCATTTAATTGAGTGATTTGGTTTTTGGATGGGATATCTTGTTGTCTTCTTCTTGTTTCTTTCATGTTGTTGAAAATGGTGCCAAAAGGAAGGACCATGTCTAAATAGAAATGTTCTTCATCTTTTAAATCTGCCTGCAAATGTTCGAGCAAATTAATGGCCCTCTTTACAAGGGAAGTCATGGTTTGTGATGTTTCCCAGACCTCAAAAATCAGTTCCATTCTTTTATTGATATTATTCTCCACATAACCTCTACACGATGCAAGGAGGCTGGAGGATCCTTTTAACTTGGTTGCAGGGGTGGCAAGCATGGCTATTGCTAAAGGACTGGAAAGAAATGGCATATGAATCAAAGATTCTTCCAATTCCTTGACCCAATCCTTCAGTCTGGCATTCTCGGCCTCAATGCCTCCAATGGAATCATCAAGAGCATCTTCGGTTACTCTGTGGATTCGATATATTTGGGATGGCCGCATGATCTCATGGTCAACCTCTGAATGAGATTTTCCTTTCTTATTTTTTACATCTCTC
>JASDQU011246447.1:17689-32057 GCA_032191745.1 Picea mariana | reverse complement strand
TTGACTTACAGTTAATGATCAAAAAGTTTTTGAGTTTAGATCTGTATATCTATATTTAAGTTTGTGTCCAGATCTGTGCTACAGTACTCTTTATCTATTTCTCTTAGATCTGTACAAGTTTCATTCCAGCATTGAAGATCAGATCTAATGTTTATTCTAGATCTGTTCTAAACTATTTAGATCTGGGCACACTTGGGTGTTCTCTCCATTCAAGTAGTGTAGACTTGTTTTATTGATATAAGATCTAGTTAAAATTTAAAAGATACTTCTGTTCTGCTTTACTACCCTAATTCTAACAGAACGGGACATCACACTTTCCATATATCAAATCACACATTTAGGTTCCGGAAGAAAGGTCGAATTCCATCCGGATTCAGTGGAGATTTCGGTCTTAAAAACATGGTCCCAGGTAGCTCACGATGTTGCAGATCATCACTCTCAGTTGTATTCCTTCTCTCATTTCATTCCCAAATCTGTATGTACAACATTTTTGACTCATACTAATGAAGAGAGCAGGTTATGGCATGAGAGATTTGGGCATCTTAATTATAGGTACTTGCATCAACTCAACAAAGAAGACATGGTAACTGGTTTGCTTCAAATCAAATTTTTCAATGGGATCTGTCAGGGCTGTATTCTTGGTAAGCATCCCGAGCAAAAAATTGACAAAGGACAAGCATGGAGGGCATCCTCCCCTCTTTAGCTGATTCATAGTGATTTCATGGGATCCTTCCCCGAGCCCTCAATCAACAAATATCGGTATGTACTCACTTTTATCAACGACTAGTCTCGCTTCACATGGGTGTATTTTTTGACATTGAAATCTCAAGTTTTTCAATATTTTAAAGAATTTAAAGCACTCATTGAGAATCAGTCTGAGGGAAGGATTAAGATCCTTCGTAGTGGTAATGGAGGTGAGCATGTTAACAAAGATATGCAACAACTTTGTTCCGAAGCGGGCATCGAGATCCAACATACAATGCCTTGTACACTGCAGTAGAACAGTGTTGCCGATAGAAAGAACCGGACACTGAAAGAGATGGGCAATTGCATGCTACAGTCAAAATCATTGGCTCCGAAGCTATGGGCCGAAGCCATAAATTGCGCAGCATACATTCAAAACTGTGTTCCTCACAAATCACCGAAGGGAATCACTCCTTTCGAAGCTTGGTGCGGTAAGAAACCAAAAGTCTCTCATTTCAAAATTTTTGGTTGTTGTGCATGGGCCCATATTCCATCTGACAAACGAAGGGCACTAGAGCCTTAGAGTGTTGAATGCATATTTGTTGGATACCCCGAAGGTGTTAAAGGTTATAGGATGCTACAAACTTCTACTGATTCACTTTTCATTGAGCGAAGTGTGAAGTTCGAAGAGGGTCCATTACATGCAGTTTCAGATCAGCCTGCTAGGGATTTTTTGGATGAAACAATTGAAGAGGGTTTTGATGCTCATTCAAGGACTTCAAATAATGATGATGAGTAGGTATTTGGATCAGATTCAGAGGTTGATGAGCAGGTCATGGCTGCACCAGATCCCCTACCAGTCTGGGCCAAAAAGACTTTGCATGATGCCGGTGAACTAGTCGGGAATTCAGCGGATCTGAGGAGGACTAGATCACTGTTTTTCGAGGCCCCCACTGCCTTGGTTGCCACAGAGCAGTTGCTGCCCATACATTGCTATATGTCACTTGCAATAGATCCACAATCATATACAGAGGCCACGAGAAACCCCTTCTGGGAAGCTGCTATGGATGAGGAGTACAGTGCTCTCATGGAGAACCAAACCTGGGATTTGGTTCCACTATCGAAAGGAAGAAAGCTTGTTCGATGCAGATGGATATTTCGAACAAAGATGGCTACAAATGGTGAGATCAGTAAGTATAAAGCTCGACTTGTTGCTAAAGGTTACTCTCAGGTACATGGCATTGATTATACCGAGACTTTTGCACCAGTTGCAAAAATGGACTCCATCAGGCTAGTTTTGGCCATTGCGGCTTCTCGACACTGGGAAGTCCATCACATGGATGTGAAGAGTGCTTTTCTTCACGGAGATCTGAAGGAGGAGATATATATGGAGCAGCCACACGGGCATGTTCATGACTCCTCTCTTGTATGCAGGTTAAAGAAATCATTATATGGGCTCAAACAGGATCCTCGAGCTTGGTAGACAAAAATGGATTCTTTTCTACTTTCTCAGGGATTTCATAGATGTAAATAAGATCCGAATGTCTATATGCTTCGCCATGATGACTTCCTTTTGCCGATTGTTCTATACGTAGATGACTTACTGATCACATGGAGTGCTTTATCAGAGATTGCATGGGTTAAGACTGCCTTGCATGATAGATTTTCCATGAGTGATATGGGTTGTTGCATTATTTCTTGGTCCTGAGGTATCACTATAATGTTTCCAACCCAAGATGCCAGGAACATTGCTTTTTTCATTGATTTTTATGGGTTTTCTAGTTGTGGCATTTCGTCAAACACTTTGCTGATTTAAGTCACATGAGTTGTGACAGAGAAACCTCCTCCGGAAAGGGCTAGGCAAGGCGCCCTAGGCCCTACAAAGAATACCCAGAAGTCCTTTTCCTCAGAATCCTTCTCCTCTGCCTAGATTGTGCTATTCTCATCAAGGTGGTGCGCCCTTCTGTTGGTAACCCCCTGAAGCTGCGCCCTAGCTCTCTCTGAACCTGTAACTGATGTAGAATGCACCTGTGACTGAATAGATCTGATGTAGAATGGTTAGGGGGGAATCTTTCACCTTCGTGACCAAGCTTGGACTAGGTTGGGTGGGATCTTTCACCACCGAGCTGATCTTTAGGGTTTGTTAAGTCAAAACCCTCAAAACCCTCAAGTGCATGGGCTCACTAGCAAGAAGCCAGATATCAACTCATAAACAACATAATGAGAGAATAGAGGTCCCTATATCTCTTTTATCTTCCCTGCTCACCTTGTCTCTCCAACTGACTTTTACTTTATTTAATTATTAATTAATTAACCATTTTGCCTCTAAAAAGTGGTTTATCTCTCCTTGTGGCTTCTCTAGCCACTGAAATTCACTTTTCATCATCCTATCCTGTAGTGCTATTCCTCCTGATTCCGATGAGCTATTACACTAAGAGGTTCCTCCAAGTATTATGCCCAACATGACCTCCTTAGTGAATATAATTAACATATAGCCCAAAATAACTAAAAATTATGTAAATCGTCGGAATGCAATGGAACCAAAGCCAAGCTATGCAGAATGGATCATGATGATGATATAAGATGAGCGATGCAAGTCGGGCCCAATAAAACCCATCAATAGCTCTTGTACTCGCTATCGCCCCCGTCTGGCTACTCTGGTCAACATAACACTTTGTAATATATTGGTGTCCAAAAGTGGGGACATTACAGTCCTCCCTGCTAGAAAATTGCTTGTCCTCAAGCAATAATTGAGTCAATCCACATAGAATACCGAGGTCCCATGTCCACCTATGGGACACAAAGTAGGCTCCATCCAAAGCTGAACTATCACGCACTCTACCCCTTGGATTCCATATCAAGATGTGAACTGCAATACCCTGTGAGGCGCAATCCTGTAACATATCAACACCATGAGTCTCCTGCAAATGACACCTGGCCTCAACCTGGTATGAGTCTATCCTCCAGGTCCATATCAAGACCAACACGGTCTCCACCAACTGAACATGCTGCTGTCATAGTGAGGTACTACAAGACCTCAACGAATCAGCCTCAAGTGACGTGCTCCCCTCAATACTGAAGCTCAATGGAAAGTCAAAGTGACCTTTCCTTGTAATGAGCCACTTGCCTCTGTCAGTGGATGAATTGCCCGGCCCTGCAATACCCGGGTCCCATGCCAGTCTCTGCCTGGGATCACCACGCCGACGTTGCACTATTATGATCATGACTGTCTGCTCACAGTATACATACTGGATCCCCCACTATTGGGTCCTCATGCTGAAATACCTGTGGAAACTGGACCTGCTGTCAAGAAGGTGCACCTATAAAAGTATCTCTGTCGAAGTAACATCTGCCCAGCCATCTCTATACTCGATCATGAGTATCAATAGGGAGAACCTGTCTTGTCCCATAGGACAAGCCCTTGAAGCCCTCTCAAAACCATCCAAGAGTGGAGTATTTTGCTCTCTGGCGCAACCTGGACCATCATAAGATGAAACACCCTACTAACCAAATGGACTACCGTATCCCATGGAAAAATTGGAAGTTCATTACTTCCAATCCCCACTATCTGCTCATGTGTCATATTGATAATTGTCGGAAGCCCTCCATGCTCATCCTCATGAGAATCTGAATCTCTGTCGCCCTCTGAGATATCTGCTATCCCATGGCCTACGATGCTCACCATCACGCCCAATGTCTCAACTGTCTGGCTCTGATGATCCACCCCTATCCTACTGTATGCAATAAAAGCACTCCTGTCAGGTGGTCTCGACCTATCAACTCTCCCTGTCCCTTGCCATTGTCTATCTCCCCCGATGCTGCTGTCAATGATGAAAGCGTCAGGAAAGGCTAACAGAAACATCTGTAACCGACTGTAGGACTGGAAAGTATCATATGCTTTGGTAAATCCCAAGGATTCAACCAAAAGCTTGTCCACCGGTACCCATAGTAAATACTCGCTTGTAGTCATCATTGAACCCCAATCATCAGGTACAATCGGGGGTAACTCCTTAAACTGCTGGTCAACCAGTCTCCATCCATCATCGCTCATGCAATTGCTGATACTGTGAAGGTGATCTCCTAGATCTATATATTGCTGCAAGGGAGAGGAATCTCTATGCTCTACTAAGCACGTCTCCTCCTTGCAATCCAATGCGTCCCTTTGAATCCCACTGTACACCTCGCCATGTCTCTGTGAACTATCACTCACCACTGTATTCTCCTGCGTACTCATGTAATCTCCTGTATACTCGTGCAACATCATGGATACTGGGTGTACTACTGGGTCAACCTCTACATGAAGGCCAACCAATCTTGGAACATAAATGGAAGTGTCCTCATAACTGCCCCTGGTTCTGGTGTCCCCATGCGTATGTGAGTGCTCTACTGTCTCAAAGATCTTCGTGGAGGGTAGCCCCTATGACACATAGGCATCCTCCTGTGTCTTCAGATCATATCTCTCCATACTCATCAGTGATCCTGGGTACTCCTCATGCTCCTCCATCAACTGGTGCTCCTCTGCTAAACCACCAACATCCTCTAGCAATGTGGTTGAAGGATATATCTGTCTCTCTACTAAGTTAGATGTAGTGGATCTCTGTCTAATCTCCTCAAGGAGCTCCTCTGATTTGGACTCTGATTCTTGAAGGGTTGTCTGTGTGCCTTTCAAGAATCCTCGTGTGCTCTCCAACTCATGAGTGAGTCTGTCCACCTCCAACTCCTGCTCCCTTAGGGCCTTGTCATACATCTCGCCAACCCCCAATAGGTAGTCTCTATCCATCAACAACTGTTGGTAGTCGACCCTCATCATAGTCACTCTCTCCTTGAGGGTATGAAAGTCATCCATGGAAAATCCCCCTTCTGAACTATCATGTGCCATTGATGCCCTCCAACAACAATCTGCCAGCAATGCATGTGTGTCATCAATGCGCCTAGTGGCTGCCATGATCATGTCCTCACTGACTCTCAACTGTCCTGCCAAGGATTGGGACTCCTGATCACAGTCCTGCTGAGGTGCTACCTCACGTCCCTTACTACTAGTGTCAACCTTGGAATCCCCAACAACACTCTCTGCAAAAGATAAGGCACCACACTGTGCACTGTGGTACTGGGTCCTCCTGTATGCCACTACACACCATCACTAACTGCTACCCCCATCCGAATCACACTGTATTTTGTATGGGTAGCTGTGTCCTCCTGTGCACTCACCCTGCTACTATCATCTGCGCCTGGATCCCATACAGATGTGTCCAGACACGTGCTATGGTCATCCCGACCAATAAGGGGTACATCCTCATCACTGCAGACGGGTCCTGGAAGTAAGTGTCCCATCAAATTGTTAGTCTCCCCAACCTGATCAAACAATGGAGTCTCCAAAAGAAATGACTCACTCTCCTCATACTGATACATATGTGTAAGGTCAACTGTCTGCAAGTCATGTCTCTCCTCCTGGGTCTGTGGATCCATATGTCCCTAGTGTGCATCCCTCACACAAGGCTCCTCCATCATATCAGAAATGCCACTGATATCCTCATGTGTCGTGGCTATCATGGGTGTCTGAAAAGATGACAAATGTGTCACGGTCATCATAGGAAGCTCATCCTCCTCAACGCATGACCCCCTGGCAACCATGTCTACACCTAAGGGTAGGTCATYTGACCTCCTACTCTCATCATATCTTAGTGCTAACTCGTGTGAATCCTCACACGTGTCACAACTGTGCTGAAGTGTTGAATCCTCAACACTGCCTGATGTGGAAGATAAGGAACATGTGYTATCATCCTGTCCATCCAACTGTCTCTCAAATGTGCAAGAGTCACTAGYGTCATCGAACTGCTGTAAATAGGCATCTATGGTTGCATCCTCCCGCAACTCCTCATCCTCACTGTCATAGTGCACCTCAACAATGTGCACCTTCCCTTTACCCCTGCATCTGTGGTTTGGCTCCCAAGGCTCTTTGCAACTGTAGCAAAGCTCCCTGCTCCTAATGGGTGTAGGGTTAATCTGTGCTTCCCTCCATTTAGCTGCCTTGGCTTAGTTTTTCTCTGCTATGTTGACCCAATATGTAACCTCATCTTTGCTCCACCTAGGATTTTTTATGGATATAAACTGTTGGAGTGTTACTTGAGCCCTAAATCCCTCACTAAGGGCATAGTATTCCCATTCACAACACACAGTGTCTCTAGCAAAGTCCTTAGTATCCAACTCTATTGTATTTCTGCATGCGCTAACCTGCACTAGCTGGGAGGATTAACGCTCTGATACCACTGTAATGTTCCCAACCCAAGATGCCAGGAACATTGCTTTTGTCATTGATTTTTATGGGTTTTTTGGTTGTGGCATTTCGTCAAACACTTTGCTGATTTAAGTCTCATGAGTTGCGCTAGGGTTTAATATGATGGTTTAATGTGTGTTTGCAACAACAAATAAGAAGATATAGCAATGGAACATACCTCAACAAGATACATGATCAACAACACAAGGGATAACCAAAAATACCTCAAATCCGATTTTATTCATACTAGTAGAAGATCTTGATACAATAGATCTACAGATTTGGAACAATATAGGTAAGAACTCATAACAAAATGACAATAATCCTCCAACAAGTCCAAGAGGAGAAGATACAAGCCTCCAAAGGGCAATAGCTGCAAGAGATGAATGATAAGATGAAGTCCTGGCCCTATGAAGTGCCAAACCCCCAAATTGGCTGAGTTGTGCACTATCCTGGTGGATGTAGATACCCTAGAGTTTGGTCCTCCTCTTCCTATGCTCCAAATGACTCCAAACTCTCTCGGAATGTAGATCGGGCCACTAGAACCCTCCTGACAAAGTCTCAAGCTGAATGAAGAAGCTCTGGACCTCCAAAAGACCGATCCTTCTATCTGCTGTGCGCCCTCCTTCTCAACTCGTGCTAAGCCCAATAAATAATAAGACATAGAAACCTCCTCTAGAAAGGGCTAGGCAAGGCGCACTAGGCCCTACAAAGAATACCCAAAAGTCCTTTTCCTCATAATCCTTCTCCTCTGCCTAGATCGTGCTATTCTCATCAAGGTGGTGCGCCCTCCTGCTGGTAACGCCCTGAAGCTGGGCCCTAGCTTTCTCTGAACCTATAACTGATGTAGAATCCACCTGTGACTGAATAGATCTGATGTAGAATGGTGAGGGGGGAATCTTTCACCTCCGTGACCAAGCTTGGACCAGGTTGGGTGGGATCTTTCACCACCGAGTTGATCTCTAGGGTTTGTTAAGTCAAAACCCTCAAAACCCCCAAGTGCATGGGCTCACTAGCAAGAAGCCAGATATCAATTGATAAGCAACGTAATGAGAGAATAGAGGCCCCTATCTCTCTTTTATCCTCCCTGATCACCTTGTCTCTCCAAGTGACTTTCACTTTATTTAATTATTAATTAATTAATTAAATCACTTTAATTAATTAATTAACCATTTTACCTCTAAAAAGTGGTTTATCTCTCCTTGTAGCTTCTCTGGCCACTGAAAGTCACTTCTCATCATCCTATCCTGTAGTGCTATTACTCCCGATTCCGATGAGCTATTACACTAAGAGGTTCCTCCAAGTATTATGCCCAATATGACCTCCTTAGTGAATATAATTAACATATAGCCCAAAATAACTCAAAATTACGGAAATCGTCGGAATGCAATTGAACCAAAGCCAAGCTGTGGAGAATGGATCATGATGATGACATAAGATGAGCGATGCAAGTCGGGCCCAATAAAACCCCTCAATAGCTCCTGTACTCGCTATCATCCCCRTTTGGCTACTCTGGTCAACAGAACACTCTGTAATATAATGGTGTCCAAAATTGGGGACATTACAGTCCTCCCTGCTAGAAAWTTGTTTGTCCTAGAGMAATAACTGAGTCAATCCACATATAATAATGGGGTCCCATGTCCACCTGTGGGACACAAAGTAGGCTCCATCCAAAGATGAACTATCACGCACTCTACCCCCTGTATCCCAAATCAAGACGTGAATTGCAATACCCTGTGAGGCGTAATCCTGTAACATATCAACAYYATGAGTCTCCTGCAAATGACCCCTGGCCTCAACCCGGTATGAGTCTATCCTCCAARTCCATATCAAGACCAACACGGTCTCCACCAACTGAACATGCTGCTGCAATAGTGAGGTATTACAAGACCTCAATGAATCACCCTCAAGTGACGTGCTCCCCTCAATACTGAAGCTCAATGGAAATTCAAAGTGACGTTTCCCTACAAAGAGCCACTCGCCTCTGTCAGTGGATGAACTGTTCGGCCCTGCAATACCCGGGTCCCATGCCAGTCTCTGTCTGGGATCACCACGCTGACGCTGCACTATTCTGATCATGACTGTTTGCTCACAGTATACACACTGGATCCCCCACTCTTGGGTCCTCATGCTGAAATACCTCTGGAAACTGGACCTACTGTCAAGAAGCTGCACTTGTAAAACTCTCTCTGTGGAAGTAACATCTGCCCAACCATCTCCATACTCGATCATGAGTATCAATAGGGAGAACCTGTCTCACCCTATAGGACAAGCCCTTGCAAGCCCTCTCAAAACCATCCAAGAGTGGAGTATGTTGCTCTCTGGCGCAACCTGGTCCATCATAAGATGAAACACCCTACTAACCAAATGGATCCCTTATCCCATGGCAAAATTGGAAGTTCATCACTTCCAATCCCCACTAACTGCTCATGTGTCATACTGATAACTGTCGGAAGCCCTCCATGCTCATCCTCATGAGAATCTGAATCTGTGTCGCCCTCTGAGATATCTGCTATCCCATGGCCTACGATGCTTGAAATATCCCTGATCCCGCTGATCGGGATATCTACTACGGATCTAGTGTCCTGTCTCACAGATCCGATACACCAGGGGTTTCTGGATGCGTTTTATTTTCAAATATGATACTCTGGGGTTTTCTGGATGCATTTTAGTTATGTGCTTGAGCTGTTTTGTGGTTGTTGCATGTGCATGTTATATATTATGGTTTAAACAATATATATATGATGCATGCGGAAATAAGGAACATCAACCGCCCAATAATATGTATTATGAGATTCAAGCATAGAAATACAATGAAACACTGGAAATATAGAAGATAGTCTTCAGTTAGATCTCATGGATCGTCACTAGAATACAAGCAAATAACATAAAATACCCGTGATCAGAAGATGAAGGCAGATCTAATGCATGCACGGATATATCGGCAAAATTGGCAGTTCTGGAGAAGCACGGTAACTGCTACAAACTGGAAAACTCGTCCGGAAGGTTATACCTGTGGGAATGAGCTGGAAACTGTCCCAATAGAAGCGCCCTAGCCTCTAGAATGATACTGGTGACTGCCGGATGACAGATCTGGCCTCTGATTCTCCGGATCTCGTCCCCTGGGGGTCTGCACACCTCCTGGCTCTCTAGATGTGCCCCAAATAATTCCACCAACGGAATCGGCTGCTATAGGACTCAAAACGATCACCTCGCCAAATGCGGAACTGTGTCAGAAGGGTTTCCCCAGATCTGCTCTGATGCTCCGTCTATAACCCCAACTGTCCTTCCAAAAGAGCTGCACCCTAAATGGCTGAATGATGCGCTCTGAAGGATTCCAACATCCGAATCTGATGGAAAGTGGCTCATTCTATGCGCCCTGGCTGGATCTCAACTGGGTCGGAAGGAAACTGCAATCCGAGCTCTGATCTCGTGTAGCTACACAAACCCTCTATCTGACTTTCGCCCCCACTAGCTGAGCTGCGTGACACTGATAATTGGATACTCCTGAATAGCACGGTGAAATACCTGGATGGTATCTCCGATGGGCTAGGGTGTGTCTCTCAACACCGAAACCTATCAATGGTGGTGGTTTTCTCCAGAAATCCACAAAACAGTAGAAGTCAAATCTCTTCCTCCTTTGGGAACTCTCAACATCAAATCATAACAATGCATAATGAATTAGGTTGCTTTACCCTTCCTTTATAGCTTCTTGAAACCCTAATTAATTGTTGACCTTTTCCCTCCAAGTGACTTTTACTTTATTTTATTATTCCTTGACTAAATTAATTAATTAATTAATTAATTAACCATTTTCCTCTAAAAAGTGATTTATCCATCCTCATGGCTTCTCCGACCACTGAAAGTCACTTCTCATCATCTTATCCTATAACTCTCTTCCCCCCGATTCTGATGAGCTATTACACTAAGAGGTTTCTCCAAGTAATATGCCCATTATGACCTTCTTAGTGAATTTAATTAAGATATGACCCATAATAACTCAAAATTACGGAAATCGTCAGAATGCAACAGAACCAAAGCCCAGCTATGCTGAATGGATCCTAATGATGAACGATACAAGTCGGGCCCAAATAAACCCTTCAATATCTCCCGAACTCTCTGTCACCCCTATCTGGCTACTTAGGTAGGCATAACACTCTGAAATGTTGTCATATTATAATGTCCCAAAATGGGGACATTACGATGCTCACCATCACGTCCAAGGTCTTAGCTATCTGGCTCTGATGATCCACCCCTTTCCTGCTGTATGCAATAAAAGCACTCCTGTCAGGTGGTCCTAGCCTATCAACTCTCCCTGTCTCCTGCCACTGTCTATCTCCCTCGATGCTGCTGTCAATGATGAAAGTGTCGGGAAAGGCTAACAGAAACATCTGCAATCGACTGTAGGAATGGAAAGTATCATATGCTTTGGTCAATCCAAAGGATTCAACCAAAAGCTCGTCCATCGGTACCCATAGTAAATACTCGCCTATAGTCATCACTGAACCCCAATCATCAGGTACAACCGGGGGTAACTCCTCAAACTGTTGGTCAACCACTCTCCATCCATCATCGCTCATGCAACTGCTGATACTGTGAAGGTGATCTCCCAGACCTATACACTACTGCAAGGGAGAGGAATCTCTATGCTCTACTAAGCACGTCTCCTCCCTACAATCCAGTGCGTCCCTCTGAATCCCACTGTACACCTCGACATGTCTGTGAACTATCACTCACCACTGTATGCTCCTACATACTCATGTAATCTCCTGTATACTTCTGCAATATCATGGATCCTGGGTGTACTACTGGGTCAACCTCTACATGAAGGTCAGCCAATCCTGGAACACAAATGGAAGTGTCCTCATAATTGCCCCTGACTCTTGAGTCCCTATGCGTATGTGAGTGCTCGATTGTCTCAAAGATCCTCGTGGAGGGTAGCCCCTGTGACACATGGACATCCTCTTGTGTCTTCGAATCATATCTCTCCATACTCATCCGTGATCCTGGGTACTCATGCTCCTCCATCAACTAGTGCTCCTCCGCTAAACCACCAACGTCCTCTAGCAATGTGGCTGAAGGATATATTTGACTCTCTACTAAGTTAGATGTGGTGGATCTCTGTCTAATCTCCTCAGGGAGCTCCTCTGATCTGGACTCTGATTCTTGAAGGGTTGTCTGTGTGCCTTTCAAGAATCCTCGTGTGCTCCCCAACTCATGAGTGAGTCTGTCCACCTCCAACTCCTGCTTCCCTCAATGCCCTGTGATACATCTCGCCAACCCCCAATAGGTAGTCTCTATCCATCAACAACTGCGGGTAGTCAACCCTCATTATAGTCACTCTCTCCCTGAGGGTATGAAACTCATCCATGGCAAATCCCCCGTCTGAACTTTCATGTGCCATTGATGCCCTCCAACAACAATCTACCACCAATGCATGTGTGTCATCAATGCACCTTGTGGCTGCCATGATCATGTCCTTACTGACTCTCAATTGTCCTGTCAAGTGTCGAGATTCCTGATCACAGTTCTGCTGAGGTGCTACCTCACGCCCCTCACTGCTAGTGTCAACCCTGGAATCCCCAACAACACTCTCCGCAAAAGATAAGGCATTGAACTGCCCACTGTCCACTGTGCTACTGGGTCCTCCTTTATGCCACTGCACACCATCACCAACTTCTACCCCCATCTGAATCACACTGTATTCTGTATGGGTAGCTATATCCTCCTGTCCACTCACCCTGCTACTATCATCTGTGCTTGGATCCCATACAGATGTGTCTAGACATGTGCTATGGTCATCTCGACCAACAAGGGGTACATCCTCATCATTGCAGACCGGTCCTGGAAGTGTCCCATCAAACTGTCAGTCTCCCCAACTTGATAAAAAATGGAGTCTCCAAGAGAAATGATTCACTCTCCTCATACTGATACATATGTGTAAGGTCAACTGTCTGCAAGTCATGTCTCTCCTCCTGGGTCTGTGGATTCATATGTCCTTGGTGTGCATCCCTCACACAAGGCTCCTCCATCATATCAGAAATGCCACTGATATCCTCATGTGTCGTGGCTATCATGGGTGTCTGAAAAAACTGACAAATGTGTCACGGTCATCATATGAAGCTCATCCCCCTCCATGCATGACCCCCAGACAACCATGTCTACACCTAAGGTTAGGTCATCCAACCTCCTACTCTCATCATATCTTAGTGCTAACTCGTGTGAATCCTCACACGTGTCACCACTGTGCTGAAGTGTTGAATCCTCAATACTGCATGATGTGGAAGATAAGGAACATGTTCTATCATCCTGTCCATCCAACTGTGCCTCAAATGTGCAAGAGTCACTAGCCTTATCGGATTGCTGTAAATGGGCATCTATGGTTGCATCCTCCCGCAACTCCTCATCCTCACTGTCATAGTGCACCTCAAATATGTGCACCTTCCCTTTACCCCTGCATCTGTGGTCTGGCTCCCAAGGCTCTTTGCAATTGTAGCAAAGCTCCCTACTCCTAATGGGTGTAGGCTTAATCCGTGCTTCCCTCCATTTAGCTGCCTTGGCTCTGTTTTTCTCTGCTATGTTGACCCAATATGTAACCTCATCTTTGCTCCATCTAGGATTTTTTTATGGATATAAATTGTTGGAGTGTTACTTGAGTCATAAATCCCTCACTAAGGGCGTAGTATTCCCATTCACAACATACAGTTTCTCTAGCAAAGTCCTTAGTATCCATCTCTACTGTATTTCTGCATGCGCTAATCCTCACTGTCTAGGAGGATCAATGCTTTGATACCACTGTAATTGTAACACCCTGTTTCCCCCAGCTTGTAAATATAACTGGACTGGCCAAGGACTATGGCAAACTCATAAATGTGAATATGTGATGTAAATGGACCTTGAGGAAGAGGACAATGAATGTGAATGATATTTTGAATTTATTGCAGGACTGCTGAGAGGGGATCTGCAGAAAAAGAGACCACGATGGCGGTGGAAGGCCCCTGAAAAGGTGGCGTTAACTTCCACCGAGAATTAAATACCGTATTTGGACTCGACTGGCCCGGAGAACCAAAAGCGGCTCGCTGGCCCTGAAATTTAATGCCTCACAGGCTGGTAGGCGGATGGCTTGATGAGGGATGGGATGGTGAACTGCCCATCTGTAGAGCCGTCAGGCCTGATCGGCGCGAGGGTAATCGTGCCACACGCAACCTCGCGAGAGGATAAGGCGTATGGCAGAAGCGATTGGGAGGGCAGACGCGAGGGGATCTCTGGCATTATGCAGAGTGAGTGATAGCAGAGAGGAAGGATTGCAACCTTCGCTCCTGGTCATTGGCAGACAGAGAGACGCAGTCTCACAACATCGTGGTCTCAGCTCGGGGGTGGCTAGTGGTAAATCCGCTGGGAGTCGCTACG
>JASDQU011246446.1:6234-16426 GCA_032191745.1 Picea mariana | reverse complement strand
CATTTTCTCTTTGCAGTTGAAATCTTCACATGTGTGGGTCTCTTCAAAGGAAAAATGATGCAAAATATATTTCCATTCGGGGTGTGGCTACTCATCTTCAACCATGTGGCTATAAATATATTTCACTTAACTTCTGCCACCTTGTTTGGATCTGTCTTCCCTTGGGTGAAATAGCGACCTTGAAGTTTTGGGCCACAAACTCTCACATGAGAGACACCTACATCCTTAGTGTGATATACCTCTTAACGCTTCAACAAATTTTCTATTTCTATCTACCTCACAATTTGGGGATTGCTAATTCCCACATGGATTTCTTTGCTGCATGCCCTCCTTCAAAATTTGACATGTGCTTTTATTTAGTATCGTAGTGTGTCTCATTAGTGTTTCTCTACATCAATGGTAGAATATATCTAGGATTTTTATTTTATACCATTATGAAAAATTTCATTGAGATAAATAACACATGTCACTAAGTTATTAGGAAAAAAATCCATTTTCCAACTCCATACAGGATTTGTACCTCTGGGTAAGTAAAGTGTCAATGACATGAACGAAAAAGGATTTTTATGTGGTTCTCATATAAGCCTTTGAGAGAGATCCAATCCGATTGAGAATTTCCTTTTGAGTCACCTTCAATATGGATGTAAGCTCTTAGTCAAGTTGATAAAAGGGGATCGTGAGGGATGAAAATCCTCCCCGAGGGTATAACTTAGTTAAGACCTACCTTCCCTAGGTCCTACAGAGCTCAGACCTGGGTAGGCTAGGCATAATGACAAGCTAGCTCTACTTAGGCAGGGAAGAAATCTAGTTCACTTACCTAATCATAAGGCATAACTTCAAGAATGAGAATGAAATAGAGAGAAATTCGAAGTGTAATTACATGTATAATAGAAACATTATCGAAGGATTTACCAGGCTATATTTTCCATGATCCTTATCCACCATTGGCATTGTCTCTCCATTTTCATGGTTAACATTTTTTTATTCCATAGTAGAGAAGATTCAATCCCTTGCTCAGGTTTGTAAATGATTCCATAGTTTGAAGAAGATGAATCTCCAACTCTAGAGGGGGAATTTCAGGTCCAAATCAAGTTGAATGATTTCCTAGATAGCCCAAGATGCTGGAGAATGAGAGAAACTATACCTCATTGGGGTTCTAAAACACACATGTGTGGATTCTTGTCTAACAATTCAGTGGAGATTCACGATCTGGAGAATGAGAGAAACTACACCTCATTGGGGTTCTAAAACACACATGTGGGGATTGTTGTCTAATATTTCAGTGGAGATTCACGATCTAGTGGCATCATACCTTTACAAGGGTTACGAGACATTTCAAGTGATATTGGTGTCCAATGATGCTGGGAAACTTGGATCACAACAAGGAAGCTATACCTTTCGAAGGAATATAATACAACTTGATAGAGTTCGAATCTCTCAAGATTTCGAAATGGTGGAGTAAAGTTGATTAAATATGGAGACCTCAAATTGTGTTTTTTTTATCATTCAATTTTTGTATTGTAGCATTAAGTGGGGGATTTGGAGAATAACATCCCAATTTAGTTATGTATTTCTATGATTTAGGAATCTGTTGACTATATGGACGATTGATATGTTAAGAGTGATTAGATGTGTATGTGATTTGTATATTCAAGAGAATTTATAAGATAGGTTGTTAGCCCACTATTTGTTTATAAATAGACCCATTTAGAATAAAGAGATCAACAGAGAATTTGTGTGTATATCTTGCCTTTTGTATTGTTGCAATGTTTGTATGTTTCTCATTTTTCTTAAAAATCTTTTTGCACATTTAGATTCACATATCTCTCTCTCTCTCATAGGGCACAAAACCTTGTATGCACTCCTTTTTCTTTGAATCTTCTAGATATATGATAATATACTTCAAATACAAATCACTTCAACTGGTTTCTCCTTTGGTTGTTTTTATGTAAACTTCAACTCTAGATTCATTCACTCACTTGATGTCCACTCTCAATACTTGAGCTACAAATGCTCACAAAAAAAAGACATCTATATAAATAATCACACTTAGCATGGTTCATCTCCAATAGAAGGATCCACACACACAAAAAAACTCCTATGTACCCTATTCTCTCTACCCTACTCCTACTACTATGTAATATTACATTCTTAAAGATCTCATCATTTTGGGATCTCTTGTGAGGGAGTTAAGCCTATACTAGCTCTAACATCATATTAAAACAACAAGAAAGAGAGAATAAACTACACATGTCGAGCCAAACTGAGATATTTTGAAAAAGAATGAGCACATGGGAGTATTGATAGTTTCACTATCAATACTTCACATTCCCTACAGACTTGAGTAAATTTCAAGAGCTATTTGGATGGTTGAGGTGACACATCTTGCTTATGGAAGTTTGTGGGGGGGAGTCTAAACATTATAAGTGCTAGAAATAAATGAAGAAATGTAATTGGTAGCAAATTGTTACAGTGTCAATAGAATTTGAGGTTGGTAGATAATTGATAGAGTAAGACAATAAGAATACAGTGTAGGTAGATAATTGATAGATTCTAGCATTAAGAATACTCAGCTAGATATGTATGTGTCCAATTCAGATCCAATTTTGACGGATCCATTGATCTCTATAGATTCTATATATATGCATGTATATTTGGGTGAAATCATGAAGTTGGGTAATAGTTTTGTGAGAATCAGGTCTCCAAAATTCCTACTGACATTTGTTCGGCCGAACTAATAATTTTTTCGGCCGAAATACACATATTTTCAGCCAAACCTTTAGATGTCAAATCAAATAGTACCGTTATGATGGCCTTGAATGTCACGTACCATATTAGCCAGATCGATTTTTTTTTCTGGTAACATTTTTCAGTCGAACATTTTTTCGTCCGAAAAACTCTTTCCACCAAAAAAAGTTTTATATATCCCCCACACATCACTCCATTCACACTTTTCCGAACTGTTGGTTGGTGGTTGATATTAATTAGTTCTATTTGTTGGTTTCTGCTGGCAGACATTGCCGCTAACAGTTGGTGCTGGCGGTTGGTGGTGGTGGTTGTTGTTGTTGGCAGTTGCTGTGAGTGATTTCTTCTGGAGGTTGTTGTTGGAGGTCATTTATGCTATTTTTTGTAGCTTGTTGCTCTTCGTTTTTGTTGGTCCAAGTAAATCTTAACCCTTTCCCAATTAACTAAGTTTTTAATTATCTACATTTTTGTGTTTTAGGAGGTTGACAAGGTCGAATTCGACCCTGTACATGGATAGGTTCAAATTCGGGCTTGTCCCTATACATGGATAGGGCCGAATTAGACCATGTCCATGTACAGGGACAGGCCTGAATTCGGCCCTGTCCATGTATAGGGACATGCCCGAATTCAGGCATGTCCCTGTACATGGACATGGTCGATTTTGGGCATGTCCCTGTACATGGACATGGCCGATTTCAGGCCTATCCCCATACATGGAAAAGGCCTGTTTCAGGCATGTCCTTGTACAGGGACATGGTCAAATTCCCATTACAAGAGTAATATAGAACATGTTCATAGTTATGGATTTCACTCACCTTGTATAGTATCCATGCTATTGGTTTCCCTCATTCCTCTTGCTCATCGATAAACCTATGTCTGGTACTAGAACTAAGGTGATCATAATATTCATCTTATCATTGATTAGGGATATATCATGGCTATCTACTCTGCCTAATTAGTACTATTTGGTACTGTATGATTACCCTATGAGTATCTTATACGAATCGAGGGAACATTAATAGTCACCATATATAGGAATAATGCAGGTCCATGGTACACAATATACAATGGCACTCATTCTAATATGTAAGATCAATTAGCTCACATGTCTCTACTAAGAAGTAAGTATCATAGGCTATGTTATTCCAATAATCTAATATAATTAAACATTACTTAGTGTAAAACAAACAAGGAATCAAAGCCAATTGAATATGAGGTTACAATGACTCTATAACTTATATCAAGAGGTTGAACAAGTAAAAATAATTATGACAACTTCTATGATCAAACTAGTTGTAAACACGCAATCAGAGTAATGAATAGGTATAAGTAAGATTATATAGGTAATGTTCGATATGTGATTAGTGTGAATCTTGTACTCAATATTCCTCTATGCTTATGAAGTTATTAGATATGGTACAGTAACTCCTTGTATCATCATGATTGTAATCATAACTTATACGTTTCATAGAAAGTGTGATTTATTATGTGAATGCTTACTTCTTATAGCTTATCTACAGTTGTATTCAATTTAAGTAATCAAGTTGGTTAAGCTCTTACACTATACTTATGATTAGAGAGATAGAACGAAGATACTATACTTATGGTAATTGCTATCCCTAATTAACACCACATATTTATAGTAATACGATAGTACAACATGTTAGTTAGATGAAACAGATCATTTTCAAGCTTTATGGAGAGAGAAAAAACTAAGCCTATATTGGTATAAGTAACACAAGTGATGTAACAAACTGTGTATCATACTCATTGTCATAGTAATATACATAATGAAGCTTATCAGAGTTATATGGGATATGCGTACTAAGCTAACTAGTAGTGATTCTATATAGCTATCTTAACCACAATGGATACAAGATTAGAACATGCTAATATGACTTATTCAAAGAGTGTGATAGTGAAAACCATTTCCCTATACTAACATGAGACTAGAATCGAGATTGAATATCAATAAGGAACACTTTATAATCACTAATCAATGTACTGTGATTTCCTAATCATCATACATGTGTTAACTCCAACTTAAGTAGTGTATTATCTTTATTGTGTTCAGGTTGTTGTATTTGAGTACAATATGCATGATATCGAATACTAAGATACAAAAATGATAAGCTCTTATCGATATTGATACAAGTTTGAGATGTGTTTACCTGTTATAACTATTATATAAACCTTATTCATGTTGTTTTTCTTCATATGAGATATGATCAATATATTATTACAATGATGAGTGTTTCATATATAGGGAACATATGGTGACCATCCATGAAAGGATGCGTTCCTTCAATAATCAACAACTATTGATTTTTATCATTCACTTTATTATATATGATATTTAATAATAAATAATCATATTATTAATTTTTTTTCTAAGAGAATGTCTTTTGATGTTGTCCAAACATCAACCCTCCCTCTCAACGAGGGAGACATTTTGCATCATTCCAAGCTTGTCTTTGAAGTATACAAACTTCACCTTAGACTCATGACAATTGTCTTTCAGTCTTGGGAGACGTCTCTCTCTCACCTGAAACGATGAGAAACTCTTTATGCATCTCTCCCTTTTGAGCCAATTGACTCTCTCTGAGATCAGGCGCACTCTGGGTCTGCATGTAATAGCATATAGAATATTTAGTCTTTATCATTCCTTTTCAAATCACCATGACTAGGACAAAGACTACACCATGATATTTCACCACAAGTACACACGTGTGAGTGAATGCCATCCTGATGCTAACTGACACGTGGAAAAAACACTTCAAGCACCTCGAGTCCATATTATTCCTTGTCATGATCAAGGAAGGACTACGTATAGGCCCATTTACCACAAGTGCACCTTTACGATAAATGTATCCTATCTCCCTTGGTCTGCAACCCAATCTAGGAGAAGTTTTGCCTGATGCTGAAACATCAACACTCCCTCTTAGCTAGGGAGGTATTTTTCCATAGTAGTACACAACTACTATCTAGAGACACATAGTATCCACCACTGGTACACAACCACCATAGTAGAAAAAGGTTTGTCACACATGGCACTCCCATGTGGAATTGTAGTTCCTACTCCCTTTAGGAACACTTAAGGTCAACTCCCCATAGTGTGTGACATCAAGGGTCAACTCCCTTGACATGTCCTCATGTTCTCTCCACATGGGACATTGGGCTATAAGCCCAAATGAACTTACCCCTTCTCGAATAAGTGTCCCACTTATCCCTTTTCAAATAAGTGTCCCACTTACCCCTTCTTGAATAAGTTTTCTCACAGATCAACTCAACTCAATTCACAGAGGAGTATGATCTAGAGAAATTTTGTCACACATGGCACTCCCATGTGGAATTCTAGAGGCTACACCCTCTAGAAACACTAGGGTAAACTCCCATAGTGTGTGATGTCAAGGGTCAACTCCCTTGAAATTTCCTCATGTGCTCTCCACAAGGGACGTTGGGCTATAAGCCCAAACACACTTATCCCTTCTCGGATAAGTGTCCCACTTATACCTTCTCGAATAAGTGTAATCATAGATGAAATAAAGTCAGTCATAGAGGAGTAAGATATGGAAAATGTCTCAGGAAGATGCAAACATCAACACTCCCTCTCAATGAGGGAGGCATTCTCTGCCACACCAAGTCTGTCCTGGAAGTACTTGAACTTTGTCCTGGTTTGGTACGAATATCAACAACCTGCTCATCTGTAGGAAGGTACAACACCAATAGTTCCTTTATTTGCACCATGTTTCAGATTTAATGGTACTTGATCTCAACGTGGTTCAATTTTTCATGAAACACTAGATTATCTGAGATCTCCACACAAATTTGGTTACCATAATGAATAATGGTGGAATCCAGCAGATGTTCGGATAAATATGCAAGGAGATTGGGAAGCCACACTGCTTCACAGAATGACATACTTAATGCAATGTAATCTTATTCTATTGTGTTCAAAGCCACAAAATTTTGTTTCTAGCTACACTAGGAAACCATGGAAGATCCCAAAGTGAAGCAACACCTGAAGGTGGTCTTTCTGTCCACTACGTTCCCTGCCCAATCAAAGTCAATATATTCCTACCATATCATATCAATACTGGAAGTATATCTCAAACCATGTACAACTGTACCTCACAGGTATCTCAACACATGCTTTGCAACAATCTAGTGTGTCTATATTGGATGACTCATAAACTAGCTAAGTGCACTCACTGCATATCAATTATTTGGTCTGGTGTTAACCAGATACATCAATTATCTAATCAACTATATGTATAGAGTCAAATCAATTTCGTTAGAATTGGAAGAAGACACACTTAGTTTCTTTGGATTTCTCACCATTGGTGTAGCCATGGGCTTCACGTTCAACATCCCAAACTTCTTCAATATCTCAACTGTGTACTTCCCCTGACTCAGGAAGATCTCTTCAGTTCTATGCCACACCTCTAGTCCCAAGAAGTAGTGCATCATACCAAGGTCCTTCATCTCAAACTCAGACGTCAACGCATACTTGCATTCAAAAATAAGGCTCTCTGTATCGGTGAGGAATAAATCATCAATGTAGAGGAAAAAAATTAGGGACTCAACATTAATAGTCTTGTAGTAGAGGTTGGGATCAACAACACTTTTGTTGAATCCCAAACCCATCAAGTGTCCACAATATCTAGGTACCTTCTTGAGTCCATATAGGGATTTCTTAAACTTGCACACATGAGACTCCTTCTCATGTATCACGAAACCATCTGGTTGCTTGATGTATACTTATTCCTCAATCTCTCCATTGAGAAAGGTTATATTCACATCTATTTGATGTAGTATCCAACCCATGGATTCTACAAGGGAAATAATCATTTAGATAGAGGTGTATCAAGCAACAAGAGAAAATGTCCCCTCATAATCTATTCCCTCCACCTAAGAGAATCCTCTAGCAACAAATATCTCTTTGTTCTTCTCAGTGCACCCATCAACTGCATGTTTGATCTTATAGATCCACTTGGAAGTCACTATAGAATTTTCCTCTAGGAATGTGTAACTGTTGAACACTGAGACTGAGAGTAACTTCTCTACTTTGTCAGCAAATTCCCTCCTCTGGGGCTACTCTCTTTGGAACTGGCTCCTCCATTCTCTCTCTGCAATTTCTTCCTCTACAACTGCTCTATATGAAACTGAGAGTGGATCAATAACTTCTCCCTCTAGAGCTGGAGGTGACTCCTCCTCTGTCTCTACTACCTCTGACACTGAAGGTAGCTCTTCCTCCTTCTCTATAGGTACCTCAATCTCTACTCCTTCTATATGTAGTATCGCCTCCCTCTCTGGGAGTGCCACTACATACACTAGAATTGTCTCTATTATCTGGTATGATCTCATCCTGGAGGTATACTGCTCCTAGATACTTCTTGTCTCTGAGAATCATGTATGGTAATGTCTCTCCTTGACATCATGTTGGAAGGTCTTGCTTGCCATGTCTTCTTCTCTACATGAGCCAAATAGCTCCCTCTTATTTTTTTCACAATGCACTGACTCTAGCCTGGTATGTGGTCTCATTGTCCACTAACCAGGTCCCCCTTCTGGAGACTGCACCAGAAAGAGATAATATCAAGGGGACTGATCTCCTTTTCTCTTTTATTTATTGCACACTGGAAATATTGATGGCATGCATAACATTTATTGAGAACTTGTACCAGGAAGTGACTTAAATACAATAAGACATATTTTGTCTCTCGTATCAGGGAAAATGGTCCTTCAAAGAAATAAGGGTTCCTATATCAGGGATAATGACCCTTGCTTCAAGTTGTCTTGTTTCCCAATGCCTACTACAATCACTGCTTTCATATTCAAGTTTTGACTACTTAAAATATTACATTGTTGTTCCACATTTTCATACATATTTCTCCTATATTCTCTTGTGAAATACGTTCACTCTATTGGATAACTACAACACTTTTTTTTAATAGGACATAAATATGAGAGTATGTGACTCCTCCATAACCTAGACATACACAGAATCAACACTGCATTCGGTTGTTTTCAACAACTACCTTTTTTTATTACTGTCAACATACTTGATAGTAAATGGATCATAAAACAACCCTGTATTGAGAGGACTTGCATGGAAAGAACCAAAAACTGGACTCATGCCATACACTAACTTGTTTCTCCATCTGTTATTTTTGTGCCTCTTCGTTTCTCTTTCATCAATTTCCTTCTTATCAATTAAACTAGAAATGTCGTAGAATTATTACACTCTAGTAGCAATGGAATAGGATGTAGAGACATCATCATCTTCATTTTCAAAACTCTGAGGATGATGAATAAATTCACAAATCATATGACACAAAAGTGCAAATATGGCAATGAAGTATGAAATTCTTCTCATCATGGAAAGACCCCATGAGCTTTCCATGCCTAGATGATGGGATTGTAATTGATTGTTATTTGAGATGCAATCACTTTTATTTAACCATTTATCATGGATTCTCTGAAGCTCACCATTCTCTAACGGGATCAAAATTGTTGTTGACATGTCAATTTCCAGCTGCGAACCCTTCGGGAATTCCACTTCTAATAAATTGTTGACAAAAAATTGTGAATCCACATTGATATAGAGTATTGGACATAAGGAATTTCATCAACAATGACAACCACCTCTCCATTTATAGTAGCTTATCAAAGCAACGATGGCTGTCAATACTTTCGAGATGATCTTTTGCTACAAATTTTAGCGGGAATGGAATTCCATGGCACATCAATTATATGATTGAGTTTCTTGATGACCCAAACAAATAACAAAGCAAGATGATGGATATATGCTCTCAAAAGTTCTAGTATCATTAGACTTATTGTAATACAGTAATGGGGAATAAATTTCCATTCAAGGTCGTGCTTTAGAAATTTGACTGTAATCTGGCTCTCTTCCGGGATCACAAAAGGAATGTAACAAGTTATCTGAAAAATATGAAACTTTGAATTGAACTCCAGTCATCCTCATCGTTTCCAACCACTTTGGATGCTATGTGATGTAGAAAACGACAAGTCTACTTCATGAAAATCGCACTAGATATTTTCAATGTGATGGTATTTTGACCCAAAAAAATCGCTTTAACATAGTCACATGAGTCATGCCTAGGCACACTCTTCAAAACATGACCTTGTAGTCTTTGATTCTCATGTGATTTTGTTGTTGTTTATACTACATTGACATAAGCTCTGGACTCATCCAAAATATTTTCATAGGTTGCAGTCGGTAATTGTCAACAAATCCCCTTCTATAATTGTCATTCAACCTATAGAAGAAATATGAATCGAAAGAGCCTCATGATCACACACTCACGTACATATGACCTCTTTCAAATGTTGCGTACTCCTCCTTGATGCACTGATTTATATATGCTTCCCTCCTCCTCTTGTGCACCAAGAAACTATACTTCTTCTTGTTGACATACTTCTC